>JAEANM010027542.1:0-10525 GCA_017656035.1 Myanophis thanlyinensis | reverse complement strand
GAGGAGGCGGAGGAGGAGGAGGAAGAGGAGGAGGATTTGGTCATCTTTTCTCCCCTACCCTCAGCTTCTCACAGTAGGGTAGATTTGGAATACAACTGTTGTAGTACCATCAGCATGAGAACATAAATGTTAGCTTTTTAATTTAATTTATTCGATATAATTTTAATTTGGGTATTTGGAAACTTTCTAGGATTTTCCAAATAGATTATGTGAAATGATGGACAAAGTTCTATGGAATATACAGTAAATGTAAGCCACAGGAAAGACTTTAGTGGGACACAGTCTCTCAGTTCATACAGATGAGCAATCAAGACCAACAAACACAGCCCAACTTCTGTATGGATCCACTTCCTCTAGAACAGGGATGTCAAACTTGGTGGCCCACAGGCTAGATGTGCCATGCACTGGCCATACCGCAAAGTGGAAAAATGTCACAACAGCAATGTGATGCCACAAGTTTGACACCCGTGCTTTAGAACATACTCCAAATCTACTGCAACACAGCAGGAAATAATTACTGAAAAAATGTATACAGAATGCTCTAAGCATTCTATATAATTAATGCTTACATTAATAGTAATTTATATTAGAGAGCCAGTTTGGTCCAGTGGTTAAGGCAGGGGTGGGCAATTATGGCTCCTTCATGACTCGTGGACTTTAACTCCCAGAATTCCTGAGCCAGCATTCTAGGAGTTTAAGTCCACGAGTTATGAAGGAGCCGTAATTGCCCACCCCTGGGTTAAGGCATCAGGCTAGAAAGCGGGAGATCATGAGTTCTGGTCCAATCTCAGCCATGAAAGACAGCTATAGTAGATGACTTTGGATTAGTCACTCTCTCTCAACTCACCTTACAGGGTTGTTGTGGGGAAAATAGCGGGATGTTGGATATGTTTGCCATATCAAGTTACTTGTAAAAATAACAAGGGCAGGATTAAAAATAAATAAAAAATAAATAAAAATGTGCTGTGAATAAGTAGCATAACTTGAATGCTGTGAGCCCAGTTGCTGCTACTTTGCTTTACAAAGATTTTGAAGGTCTCAGATGCAGCTTGAAGGTCATGTGTTATAACTACATGTATACACTAGAGTCTTGGAATAAAATGGCTTCTGGGAAAAGGTTTGTCAATTCACTGAAAAGATAAAAACTGTACAAACAGGAAAGAGATACATTTGCAGCACTAATGCAAAGCATCTGCAGATGCTAATCGGTTTGTAATCTAAAACTAAAGGAAAGTCCAGTGGTCATTATAAATAGTTCCTTAAGATAAATGCCTCGATAAGAGGCAGTGGCTCATTCTTTTTCCTTTTGGCAGACTTTGTTAAGTGGCAGATGAAAATAAATCTGCCTCTGTAAATGAAGTCTCTGATGAGCACCTTCTTGTCTAAATTATTCTTGTCAGATAAACTTCTTTTCTACAAAATGATTTAGTCAGGCTAGCTCCCATAATAATGTTTTAATTAGATGGGTATGAATATAAAATATACCCAGCAGTGAGTATAACGATTCAATTCTGGCATACGAGATACACAAGAAGCAAAAACACAATACTGTGGACCAGGGGATCTATTTAATTTTCATCGTGCTGTCAGCAGAACTATGAATCTAAGTAAAGGTGCTCAGGTTAAACTCTCTCTTTCTACATTTTGCAGTTTGAGAATGAGAACTTTTTAGCAGAGGATCTTAACAAAATAATGGAAGTCCTAACACTGATTAAACACAAAAATGAAAAAACTGATATATTATCTTTTAAAAAGTCAGGAGATAAAATTATCATAAACTCCATTTCTGATCACAAACAATATCAGCTCAAAGGAACAAGCCTGAACAAATGTCGTTTTGAAAGTCCTTCCCTAGTGTGTGAGCTTCAATATTTTGACTAGTTTGCAACAAATCTATTTGCTTTTCCTTAATAAGATACAATATATGTGGGAAAATACCTAATAAAGTGGGTTACCATGGTTAAACCATAATTTATTGAATGTGTGATTTTAGCCTTTGTTATATTTGTTTATATGCCACACTCGAAAACTAGGGAATATCTAAAATATGGCTTTCCAAATGTCTTTGGGGCATTCTATAATAACTATTAGGATTTCTTTGAAAAAATATATTTAGTCAAACAAGAGACTGTTAAACCAAAGGATTTATATTCATTGCAGACAGCTGGTCATTTGCATCCTTTTAGAGGGTTGTTGAAGCACTTGGAGGTTTTTCTGTGTTCTCAGGGTCACCCGAGTAGTGCTTCTGCTCCTGTATCTGACATTGGATTCTTGCAAGTAGTTATAGTACAAGGAAAAATTATGCAGAATGATTGCTTGTTGAAAAAAAACCCCACATTAAAATATAGATCATTAAAGTGCCATGTTCAATTTGGAGATTAATTCTCAGTAAGTCATTCAAAATAGGTTTCATCCCTTGCATTCACTCTCATTGAGCATTAATAGTGCAATACAGTCCAATCCATAGAGGTCTTGCAACGGAATGAGTAACCTTTCTGGTGTTGCCCTTTTAAGTGTAGCACTAAGTAGTATTCTGTGTTTATTTATTTGAGTGGTTCATGATATAGTAGGACACTGCAAGTAAATGGAAAGTAGTGCTGGCAATTAATCAGCACTTCTAAATTATTTTTAACAGGTTTTCTGAGTGTTGTAAAAGCTGAAAATTGTAAACCATGACATATTTGGTCTTTAGAGAACGACTTTGAAACAAAATTTGTGTAGTACAGCAGAAGAGGAATAGATGTCATTAACTGCTTGGATTGCCAAGGAGTTACACTCATCATCTCTTTTAGCAAGAACTACATGATGGCCAAATAATTCACTGAAATGTAGGAAACTACCTTATGCCATCTAACTCCGTGTAATATGCATTGATTGGCATCAGCTTTCTGGGGTTTCTTTGAGAATCTGGGGATTGCATCTGGCCCTTCATGTAAAGCACATGATTTGCTGGTGAACTTATGACTATTACTGAGCTATGGCAGTGGAGCAGAGAAATTTAACCCTGAGCTGTGGACCAGAAAATCTGGAGAGTCAGGCATTTAATTTTGTGTTAATTAGAGGTATCCCTTCAACATGATTTCTCACTCAAAGAATTACTACTGATTTTATTGCTAAAACATTAATTAATAACAGAAGATGATGGCTGTAATAATCTCATTTATTTTTTGGAATCGGACATGGGACTTAATAAACAGAAATAAAATCATATGCATGCAATCTGCACATTTCTGTTTGGCTCATTATCTCTACGCTAGCATTCTCTCTCCCTCTTAATATGAAAACAAATACAATCCTGTACAAGCAATACACTTTCTATGTTCTTGTAACATAGGTAGGCAAAGGATATGTGAAAACGTTTTGCTTTTCATAGTCTCTCTGGCTTCTTATGCTTACATTAAATCCCAAGGGTAAACCTCATGAGAATATTCCTCCCATGGGGTTTTCTCAGTGCTACACTTGCTTCCTAAATGAATTGCCTGCCCTTAAGAAATTGTTATTTTTCTCTTTCTTCAGGGAAAAAAATTGAAGCATTTATCTCTCCAGTTTCTCTGTCCAAAAATTCAGTGGAAAAAAGATTGGTTCATTGTCCCTCACTACTGGATTCCATCCCTTTTGCCATATATTTCTTCCAGAAGAGTTGGATGCTGCTACCATGGGATGATGGGAAGGCATTGTTGTTAAACAATTCAGTCACTGAATTGTTGTATGAAATGGTCTAGATTTGCTTTGATTAACAGCATCAGATTTTGGAGATTACCTGATTTGTTTTGCTATAGCAAAAAAGGTGACCCAATTGACCTCAACAAAGGAGCCTCTGTGACTTTGAATCATTTTGAAACTGTGCTGCAGGACAAAGCTCCCCTCAGACATTCCCAAAGCTTCAAGACTGGGCAGTTTTGGATTACTTGCAATTCACCCTGCAAGTGTGAACCATCAAACCTGGAATACTTTGGCAGGTGCCAAGAGGCTTTCAGTTGGTTACCTTCATAGTGAGTGTACTGTGGAAATGCCTGAATTATGCAAAGAAATCACTCTGTTTGGAAGATTTTTTTTTTGAAGCATAAAGAACGTGCCACCCAGTGACTTTTTCCCCAATTGCTTGCCAAAACTGGAAACCTCCTACACTGCTTGTTTATCTTTTGCAAGTGGTCAGAATGAGGATCCAGGCTGGGCAGCTTTAGTACGTACTCTATGAGATCACCGGCAGCATTCATGGTAGCTGCCTAGCCAGGCCATCTTGGATGCACAATGCCACAGCTTCCCAGTCTGAAATAATCAGTCTTCTCCTACAAAATTTGAAGAAGCCTCATCTCAGAGTTCTCCTGTAGTGAAGTACACACTTTCAGAAATAATACCATGTTACTTCCTGAAGTAGTTTTGAGGGGCTGCCTATAATTCAGGGTGTCAAACTCAATTTCATTGAGGGCCACATGAGGGTTGTGTTTGACTTCGGAGGTCGGGTGGGCATGGTCGGGGTGGGTGTGGCCAGCTTAATGTCACTCATGTTAGGGGCATCTGTGGTGGCCTGAAGGCTCTGCCAGCAAAAACAGGCTCCCAAGCTCCATTTTCAGCTGTGATGGCCTCCTGCCCCTTTCTGCCAGTGAAAACGGAGCTCAAGGGGGCCATGCATGCCTCCCCGAGCTCCGTTTTCGCTAGCAGAGGGTGGCAGGTGGTCATCGCAGTAGCAAACAGAGCCTGGGAGGGCTGCATGCAGCCCTCCCGAACTCCGTTTTTGCTGGCAGAGGCACCACAGGCTCATCCTCTGCTGTTTCTAAGGCACCCCATAGGCCAGATCTAAGCAGCCCTCAGGACGGATCCAGTCCCCGGGCCTTGAGTTTGACACCTGTGTTGTATGTTATTTTATTTAACAATAGCCAACATCAAACAGAAGCTAGATTTTTATGCTAAACAATACTCCTGATAGAGAAATATGGATTCAATTAATTGTGTGACATGATAGGCAAAGATTAAATGGCACACAGTTAAAAACAACTATTGAATGAATTCTTCTTGAGTTCTTTCATTGCACATACATGAAATTGGAGATGGACTGCCACAGAAATTCAGCAAAATCTCATGTGATTAAAAATAAATTATTTATTTTGCAATATTGATTATTTTATTATTAAGTCTTACATTCAGTATGTTTTGTACAAATCTTTTATAAAAGTGTTTATCTTTTATTTTCCCCCTAGAATTTGAAATAAAGATTTTTGATAGATGGTCTGTGGAAAACTTTGATAATGACAGTTGGCAAGACTCCTATTATTTTAAATTCTCATATAGAAGTATATTACCTTTTCTATTCAAATGGAAATAATGCAAGATGGTAGCCCTGGATGTACAATCATGAAATGTGAGTTTATTTTCTAGATGAATGTTTTAGACAATATATCCAAGAAAAAACATGATTTGTGTTTAAATGCATGGACTAAAAAAAGGACACCAGATAGTTTCCAATGGCTTCTTTCTTTCAATTAGGATTGAGACATGTCTGCATACTTTAATTGCTGAAAAACCTCGATGCATTTGTGGAACTTGAATTATATTCTCATTGCGGTAAAGGAATAAAGGAAGGAATTCAATGCACCAAAGAGAAAGCTTCTGGTTTTCCAAAAACAAATCACTGGTCATTTCACTGAAAAGTTTACAAGGATTCTTAATGAAATCTCAATTCTTACATTCAGACTTAGAAAGCAAGGAGCTGGTCATAAAACTAGTGCTGCTTTGCCAGTTGGAAGGTATACTCTGGACAGCAGAAATATCAATATTGGTCTTCTTATCCTGTGAGAGAGAAGGATTTTTTTTCATGTGAGAAAGATTGATGTTGATTATATTTTGTTTTATTTTTTGTCATTCAAAATAACCGCAAGCCAGGTTATATGAAGACAACAGTACTATTTTAAACTGGTACAATCTGGCTTCAGTGTTCAGAATGTAAATCTAGTAGTTACCATTACATATAATTTCCATCCAGATTGCGTGTCTTTGTCAACAACATTTAGAATTCTGGGAAAGGTCATCTTCTGTATTTGCTACTGGGAGCTCTGTCCCTTCTTGCTAAAATGCACATAAACAGGAATTGGCCTCTCAGTTGTTCCCACGCAAAGTCCTTAAACTTGCAAAGTGGCATCCCGTGAATTATCTGCTTTGTTGCAGCACGAAATAAGCATTTCAAATAAATAAATAAATAGATTCGATGGATTTATTTCAGACAAGAAAGAAAACAAAAATGTTTAAGAGCTAAATGCTTGACACTCTATTAATACCATCTCCATGCTAACAGCTTAATCTGATCTTCCACCTTTGATAATTTAAAAGCTCCCAGTGCATTATCCTAAAAATAGATAATAGGCTTTTGACTTTTTTCCACTAACAGAGAAGGACTAAATGTGGTAGTGGCGTAGTCTCTAACGAAGGGCAAGATCTGACCCTGACCTAGTATGGAGCCAGACTTTCTGGGCTTTCTTAGTTCCCTTACTGTTCAAACATGAATGAAATCCCCTTGCTGAATTCCTCCAACATAGTGGGACTTTGAGAAGAAAATAAGACTTTTACAAGTAGAGCATAATAAATAGCGAAGTTATTCTTTCCGTATAACTTTTATTGTTTTATCAATGTATAAACCTACTAAGAAAAAAAAGGAAATCAAGGGAAGAAAAAAGAAAGGGAGAAAGAAAATATGAGGTACCAGAGAAGAAAGAAAAAGGTGTTGACTTCTGATTCTTTTTAGCACAGTGCAAGATAACAACATTACAACTCCACCTGTTTACTTTTACACCTTAGTATATAACTAGCTATTTCTATAACAACAAATCTATCTAATTGGGAAAACCAAAGTCAATGTTTCATTTTTTTTTATCACAAGCACAAAATCCAGAAGTGATATTCAAATTATATATATTTTTAATTATATACACTTTTTAAAAATCTTGCTCTGGCCTTCTGGTGTCCTTCTATTCTTCCAATGACTAATAGTTTCACTCAGGGGTGGAATCCAACTGGTTTTGCTACCGGTTCAGTGTGCGCACCAGCCACACTGCCACACAGCTTCTAAAATACTTATTTTTGCTTCCCAGAGGCAGTTGAAGGTGATTTTTGCTTACCGGTGGTAACTGGGAAGGCTGCGGAGGCACGCAGAACAGCTTCAGATGAGTAAAAAAGAAAAAAAAAAACACTGAAGGGGATATAGGAGAAGAAAGAGCGGGTGGGAGGGCCCAAACATCGTCAGGGAGGTGTGGGTGGGCCAAACACTGTTGTCACTACTGGATCGGCAGAACCAGTGAGACCACGCTGCATTTCACCACTAGTTCCACTATGTCCAAACTATTAACTTACTATGTTATCATTGGAGACAGAACATTAACATTTGGAAATATTTGGTCTGACCTTGCAATGCAAATTGACATCTTTTTAGCCAATTATTAAAATTGGCATGTTGCTTCTGTGATTATATCCACAGAACTATCCAGAGCCCCAGCAATTAGAGCTAATTTTCTGAATAACTGCATAGAAAGACAGAGAAAACAAACTTTGAGGAGAAAACAAACTTACTTGGAAGCTTTCAAGTTTGTGTTTTAAATCTTCCAGATGCTGCTGTAATGATCCCACCAATTCCTTGTATTTCTTGTATCTTTTTTCGATAATTTCTTTCTGACAATGAGAATTCTGAAATCAGAAAATTTTCAAGTGAGTGAAATAATTATCGCACAAATTAAAAAGAAAAGGGTCAAAGGGTCATTTTGAGATAAAGAAGAATAGGTTGTATCTATCCTGGACCACTGAACCTCAAAATAATTAAAATAATGTTATGAGATTTGCCTAATATAAATTTTTAAAAGAATTCACAGGGGAATACTGAAGTATTGTGATTTTAAAATTTCAGTTTTTTTCAATTTTGCTTATTATTTTTATAAATAACTGAAGGTAGAGAACATACCTAATGCTCCTTCTTCTTTCTATTTTCCCCACAACAACTCTGTGAGGTGAGTTGGGTTGAGAGAAAGTCACCCACCCGACTTTCATATCTAAGGTGGACTAACATTCATGGTCTTCTGGTTTCTAGCCTGGTGCTTTAACTGCTAGACCAAACTGGCTGTGTAATGTTAGATGATCTTTGCTAAATTCCACTACTGTTTTGATAAGAGGAGTTCTAAGTTATTAACTGTAAATAACATACTCAAATGCTTAATATTGGCAGATATTACATGGAATGTATCTCTAAAAATGTATTTTAATAAAATGTTTATAATTTTAGCAAGAACTATTTGAAAAGCCCTCTCTGATTGGTATAATTTCCACCAGAAACCTTAGTGCTGGCTAGGCTCCTTGCCCTATCTATTAAAAAAATTAAAATTAAAAATCTATACAAAGTTGGATTGCTTCAGTCTCTGGACTGTTTATTTGCAATAATGGCTATGATACTTACAAAAGTTTTAGCTAGGCTCACTGCCCTGTCTATTTAAAACAAAATTAAAATTAAAAATCCATATAAAATGGGTTTGTTGTAGTCTCTGATATATTTGCAATAATGCTATGATACTCACAAAGGTTTTAGCAGAGTTAAAGAAAGCATCCTATCAGGTTAGTGTAGATCTACTAAACGGGTGTTTTATGATTACCAGAGTCTGCACACAGCCATCTTTTGAGCATATTCAGCCTGGCTTCCCAAAATGTATTCAGTCACTTCAAACTGCTTGTGTGTAGTACCAAAGAACAATGTCAAGACTGAGCAGGACAAAGTAGGATGGATTTGGAAATGACCATTTCTGCACAGGACAGATTACAGGTCCCAAGATACATCGACAGTTCATGTTTTTTCCTTGATAGTTGAGCTACAGAGGGGTAATCTGATCTCAGCAGGAATGGAAAGTTTTCATCTGCAGTTCTATTCCCTGGTTTTTACGAATATCAGTTGTGTTTTGCTACTGAAGATCAGTCCAAATCTCTGTGGCTTACTAAAAAGGAACTATTCTGCATTCTGTCTGAGATGTCTCTTTTTTGGGTGAAATGATACTACTACAGGTAGAGAAAGAGAACAGAATGGCTTGAGGTTTAACTGGGACATCCTGGTGGGATTTGGGGATGTTCTGGTCAGTAGTGGTAAGTAGAAGGAGGCCTGAATACTTGATTGAGTTCAGTGGGAGTCCCAGTTCTTGCAAATGCCATATTGGGCTTGGACGGGAAGATAGAAAGATGAACTGTGGTTGTTGGAGGGGGAAGGTTTATTTCAGTGGGCTGTTTGAGACATAGGATGGCTGCAAAATGGCTAAGTCAAAAACAACCAGAATGTAAGTAGTGTATATAGGTTTAGTGAAGCAGAGAGATAGATAGTGAGAATACTTTGGGGTATGTGTAAGCAATGGGGCTAAAGAATAAAAGGAGCAATGGAAAGCATTATGGTGGTGAGCAACAAATGTAGGATGGATGACAGACAACTCTAGAGAAATGGGTATTGTAGATCTGAACCCAATCCCTACTTTCAGCCTCCTGGCTTTGTCTCAGGAGCCATATGGCTGGGCCTCTAGCAGCTTTGTGCTCTAGCTATTACTTTTGAATACCAGATACTTTACACATATAAATACATTTATTTTCATCCATGACTTGATCATGACAAAGTGGACTTGGCTTAGCAAGACTTAGATAGGTGAGATAGTGAGTGCCTTTATCTCAAAATGTGCCCATCCATATTTCATGGATGTATGTCGACAGAGAAGGTGAGGAGAAATTGTAAATGTCATCCAGGAGGCTTTGCAGGTCACTAAGGCCATTGTTTCACACATAACAGGATATCAGAGTTTATTTCTGAGGCTGGGCTCCTGGACACGTTTGCACTTATTTGTGCTCAGTAAATTCACAATGTTAGAATCCTCTGGGACTCACAGTTCTGCTGGAAGAGCAGTTAAAGACTGTAACCAAGGCAGTCTTTTCTACAGTTCTACCTTGTATTAAAACCTTTCCAGATAGGGAGAATGCTACTTTTCATTCATGTCTGTGTTAGCTTATATTTGGACTATTGTAATTGATTCTATATGGGAATAAACTTGAAGACTGATTGAAAGTTGCATCTAATCCAATGTGTGGTGACCTTGAGTAATAATAGACTCAACTCAATACTGTTACATCACTATTTAAGAAGCAATAAGGATTGCTACTGAGCCATGGTGGTGCAGTGGTTAGAATGCAGTACTACAGGCTACTTCTCCTGACTTCTGGCTGCCTGAAGTTTGGCAGTTTGAGTCTCATCGGCTCAAGGTTGACTCAGGCTTCCATTCTTGCAAGAATGAGGACCCAGATTGTTGGGAGCAATATTCAAACTCTGTAAACTGCTTAGAGAGGGCTGTAAAACACTGTGAAGCGGTATATAAGTCTAAGTGCTATTGCTACTAAAAGTCCAGGTTCAATTGATCTTTATAGGGTTCCGGTGGGCCTTCTGCTCACATACTTGGCTCCCTGCCATGTGACGTCGGCCCTGCCTGAGCTCCTCGAGGTTATAGCTGGCGTGGCGGTGGAGACCCCCAGA
>JAEANM010027541.1:0-10525 GCA_017656035.1 Myanophis thanlyinensis | reverse complement strand
AATAAATAAATAATAATAATAACAACAACCACCTCTATAGATGCTGTTCTAGTATGGAAAAAATGAACCCTACATGTCCATATTTAATTATTCCACGTAAGATATTTAAGCCCTCTTATATCTGTCCCCTATAACAGCCTGGTATGGCTGGTGTATTGAGGTGCGTTGATCTAGCAGTTAAAATGCTAGCTTGTCAATCAGAAGGTCGGCAGTTTGACACCCAAATGTGATGGAGTGGACTTCCATCTTTGCCCCAGCTCCCATCAACATAGCAGTTTGAATGCATGCAAGCACGAGTAAATTAATAGGTACCACTTCAGTGGGAAGGTAACAGCATTCCTTGCACTTTGGCATATCGTTATGCCAGCCACTTGCCCACGGAAGTGTCTTCAGGCAATACTGACTCCCTTGGCTAGGAAATTAAGATAAGCATAGATCCCTAGAGTCGGGCACAGCTGGGCAGGAAAAACCGTCAAACTGTCTTTGGAGATGGGAGGAAGTACAAAAAGATTGTGAAGAAGCTAATGCTATGGTTGAAGCACCAGGCCAAAAAAACTAGAAGGTCTCTTTAGAATATGGGGAAATCATCTACAGATTCCAGCTATCTCCCCAGGGTCATTTCAGAGAGAAGATACTAGGAGCATAGTCTAGACTCCAGGATTGCACAAACCTATGAAACATCTTTTGGTATGATCCTCAGGGAAAAGAGTTGTAATGTGACAGCCCACCAGGTTTCTCCTGTAATCCTCAGAAACTGCTCCTAGCACTCTCAGATGCTCTTCTCTGAAAGCCCCACGCAGGCTCTGTGTGATCTTCTCTTGTGCCACAAAACAGTCATGGCAATAAGACATTCCTGAATTCTTATCAGTATCATTGGAAACTCTTGAGTTAGAGGCATTCAGTGTTGAAATAACTGTTCCCAAGGAAACACATATCACATACCCAATGAAGCAGTATATCAAAATTCAGATGGCTTGTTGGGCAGTACTAAAACAAGATGTACAGCTCTTTGTTCCTGGCTTTAACTTGACTTCCAGTTCCCTGGCATCTTTTCCATTTCTGGATGCTTTGTTCTTGGACTTTTTGATTTTTCTTTCCTTGTTCTTAAACTTAACTACCCTTGGAGAGTTGAGTTCCAACAGGGAAACTACCTTATTTCAACTTTTGCCGATCCGGGCAATACATTTTTCAATCTATGACTGTAATGAAGTCTTGTTTGTTCAGTTCACATGTGTCTTCTAGCAGCAGAAGACTCCCACAAGGAGAGAAATCAATTCTTTGCACGCCAAGCTCATTTTTCTCAAAGTATACTCAGATTTTTCTCCGCTTAAAGACTTCCCTACCACCCTCAGCTCCGAGCCTACGTCATTTTCACTGTCCATTTCCCCATCATGATGGCTCTGGAGGAGAAAACCGTGAATAGTTTTCCTCTCTGGAAGAAATCTTTATTGGACTACAAGAAACAATGCAACACAGGAAGCAATTTTCCCTACTAGCAATTACCACCATGGTTAAATATGATGAACTATCCTATTTAGCAAACACTTCCTTCCGAATGGACGCTACTTCTCATCTGCTACTTAACAACCGTCATACTCTAAACGCATGGGATTTTTTTAGGCAGGAGGATAATCAGATCTTCTGGAAGATCAGAATGAATTCTACCAACCCATTAACAATAATTCCTCCCAGATGACCGACGCAACCTAATAGTAGAGCTGAGGAAGAGAACGAAAAGTAGTTACTGTGATGCTAACGAAGACTGCAGCATTTGAACCAATTGATCAGCTGGAACAAATGGATTGCGAAAACCGATTTTGATAAGATTTCAAAATTTCTGCCAATTAATGAAGTAACGGTTTCATTCTTTTTCTGAATGTTGTATTTCTAGCAATAACACGTTTTGTTTCGTTTTTTTAAATCAGCATTAGAGCCCGGCACCAAACACACACTCACAATCCAACACAGGCACATACACGCATGGCCTACAATAATGTTTGCTCTCGATCTCCTATTTTAAAACGAAACCAAAATATTCCCATGTATCGAATGTGAGTTTATAAAGAGGCTTGGAAAATATCGGGAGACATGTTAGAAATTGACTGTCAAAACAGGGTAGAAGAGCCGTTCATTAATACCTTATCTCAGAAATGGCAGCTCACTCCAGATTGCAAAAAAAATAAAATTCTGGGAAATAAAGAGTCAAAAAAACTTAATGAGACTCCACTTTAATGAACTTGTTAATTGAACCGGGGTCTGGAGATTCTTGATGCCGTTTTCAAGATTCTATACTGTAGCTCTAATTCTTGCATTAAATTGTTGTTCAGAGGATCTTACTGTTACCAACTGAAGAGAATATCTGTAGCTCAGAATTGAACTGTCCTTGGTGCTCTCGGAACTTGGTTGCTATCTTGCAGATGCTTTATTATCCAACTAGGTAACATCAGAGCTAGCATGAAATGCCTGCAAGAAAACAACCAGGCTCAAGAGAGCATCAAAGACCCCCCACAAATCTTACCGTTGCTTCCACCAATTGTTCCCTGCCGTGGGAACCTAAAACCAGCTTGGCCTGTGTCACTTAGTTCTTGAATGCTGATAGACAAGCAGGTTTAGCCTCTAAATACAGGTAGACCTCAATTTATGATTGTAATTGAGCCCACAGTTTCAGTCATAAAATTGACAATCGATTTACTAAGTCTGCATTACTATTATTCTTCTCATCGTTCCTACCACCTATCTCCTCCCACTTATGTATAACTTTGTGGCTTACATTGATCATTGTTTCCCAATATGATTTCACTGCTTATTTGTACCCCACAACTATCATTAAGTGTTGTATTTCATGATTCTTGATGAATTTATCTTTTCTTTTTAAGAACACTGAGAGCCTATGCACCAAAGACAAATTCCTTGTGTGGCCAATCACACTTGGCCAATAAAGAATTCTAATCTAATCTAATCTAATTTAATCTAAAATAGGACACCACACGCCTGATTTCACCTGACTGCAAAGGAAGGGTAGACATTAGAACACTGGATTTGGGTCATTAAGTCCCACTTTGAGGGTCCATCATAGTGTAGCTAAGCAACCGGCCACAAAATCAAAAACTTCCTGTAATTACTAAAATGGGGCACAGAAGAGAGGGTGTCGTTTGTCAGAATAGAAGATGTTGTTAAAAAGAATAAATGATCAGGAAGATCAAGCAGTTATGCTTGGAAACCACAAGCAACGTTCCTAGTTATTTGTATCTCTGCTTCACCTCATCTGCACCCAGGTTTCTACTTCCTAAAAATAAAGTTACGACGAACCCCAACAACTACTAAAAGAACACGATGCGCTAAAACATTGCCTGATTGCTCAAAATCTGACAAATCTTCAGTCACCCTGCCTAGCTCAGAATCTACGGGAGTTATAATCTAACACATTTCGCCAGATGGGACAAGGATATAAACAGTGCGTAATTCAACCATGCAAATTTAAAATCGCGGCAAACCCAGGCTTATTCCCTTTTCACGTAGGGGCATATGGGTTAGAGCAAAGCCACCCACTGTGTGAATTAAATGGAAGATTTCCTGTGACAACCGAGATTAAATTGAGAAATATTCCAAAAGTATGTTGTAACCCAGAAACAGCGAGGAGTCTTCTGCTGTTTCAAAGATTAAAAAAAAATATATGAGGAAGATTTACGTTGCTACTCGGGGACGATTTCTGCCATTCCTTCTCTTTCTCAAAGTCACCGACCTCTGTGAGTTGCCACAAGCATATTGAAGGAGAGCCCCGAAAACGCAAAACTCCAGGTTGGCAAACTGAATTTTGGTTAAAAAAAAAATGGGTTGGAATAAAGAAATGATTAAAGCGATCCAGGAAATGCCTCGGGGACTCAAGAAAGAAATCCATTTGCTACCTCTGACTTGGAATTGAAGCAAGCAGCAGGGTATCACCTCAAAGTATCTTCAAAAAAAATCTATCAGTTGATGGGACGATTATGATTCAGCCCAGAAAGCCAGATTAGAATTAAGTAAAAAAATGTGATGTGTTTAAAGAAATCCAAGCTTAGAAGGCATTAAAAAGTCGAGGAGCAAGAAAATCTCAAGCAGAGACGCAAGCTTCTTACCACTCTTCATGCTCTGTGCTCACACGGACCATTAATTTGCTTGGCCGTGCAAAAGAATCTTTGCTCATCCTGTCAAAGATGAGATATAACACTTAGAATATTGCTCTGGTGAAGCAAACACACCCACCCCAAAACCCTTTTACAGCACTGTCAGTTTTAGACCAGGACCATTCAGAGTGCCATAGCCATCCTGATGCTGGACTCTAAACCGCATCCTCCACAGCCACGGATTCCGAGGCAGATAAGAGAAGAAGTTTAATCATCTTTGTAGGGTCAAAAGATGTCCAGCCCTTTTAAAATCACGGTGAGACGTTGGTTGCTGTAGATCCCAAATCCCTGACAAATACATCCTAATTTCAGAACTTTATTTAAGGATCTTGAAAGTGGAGATATTGGATGGATACAAGAAGGAAAGAATTAGAATGAACTCCAGTTCCAACGCTACAGATAATGACTACTGAGATGTTATCAATTATTATTAGTAGTATTAATATTATTATTAGTATTATAATTATTTTTATTTTTATTATTAACACATTCCCAAAGGACCACCTTCATTTTCTCGTTGATGCTTGAAAGAAATGAGACAACGAACAAATTCTTTGAAAGAGGAGAAAATAGTTGAGTTAAAGAGGAATAGCAGTAGATGGGGACAATGTCATAGTACAAATGTTATTTTTTTTCTTGCCATTCAGTTGTTGTTGTTTTAAAAAACAGATGCAGGATCAATCCAGGGGAGTCCCTTTCCCCCTCCCCTTCCAAAGCAGAGAGCATTCTCCAGCTCCAGCACCCCCATTTTATGTTTTGTGCAGAGAAATAAACTCTACAAATGTTATAAGCTGTCAGGATAACAGAATTTGTCCGGACTCTACACCACTCTTGTGTATGAAGGATGCATTGCTCGGAGTGAGTTTGGGGTTGGGTTGGGTTGGGTTGGGTTGGGCTGAGTTGAGTTGAGTTGAGTTGGGTTGGGTTGAGTTTGCCTTTAAAAGACAAAAGTGGTGAGAGTTTCACTAAGATGTAAACTTTGACTTGTTTACTTTGAGGAAGCTTCTCTTCACCACCATCGCCGCCCCATCCCCCAAAGCAAAAGTGAGCAGATTTTGCACAGGAAATAAGAAGCCGATGGGGAATGAATTAAACTAGCTGGCTTTGATGCAAAGCCAAGTTCTTTCCCCACCCCACACCTCCCCAGAAATGTATCCAATGCCCCACCTACCTTTTTATTAAATGAGCTCGGCTGTTCACATAGTTGGAATCAAACGAGTAGTTTTCGGTCTGAAAGGAACAGAAGAAAACAGAGATGGTTACACACATCATTCGTTGGCAATTTGGAACAGCTAAGCCAGTTCGGACAAACATCACAAAGGGGCTTAATCAGAGCTTAGCCGTGGGTCAACACCAATGTGGCCATTTCAGGGCATCACAACCCAACGAAAGTATGGAGAACACCAAGTTATTTGCTGCCTGTAACCCTGCAGAGGGTTCAGACCATGTCATTGGTAATGATATTATTCAAGTAATCCCTAAGGATTACCTTAAAGACCATGTTCTCCCATTCGTTTCTATCCATCCAATTCAGGCAGGTGGACTGGGCACACTGAAGATCCCATCAGCCAAGAAATGAAGGCCAATATACGTGTCCCAGGATAATGTGACAGGATCCAATCTGGGTTGGTCACTGGGACCAGAGGTTCAGCCTTCCGAGCTTTCAAACTAATGCTGGAGTCCATCGTAAGTCCAAAAGTTCAGAAGACTAAACTTCTGCTCATGGTGTTTGACCCAGATTGGATCTCGCAGCCAAGAAATGTAGGCTGGCAGAAATCAGGAGATACACCTTCTTCTGCAGTAATCTCTACCTTCAGAAATATTCTTTCTTTGGATATCAGAATGACTCCAACCTCATTGGCCGTTCACAAACCCATAAAGACTAGATTGTATTGCCTTGGACCTGGGTCCTTAAGTGTGTGAAGGGCCTCGTTTCCTGGCTGTATTAAATTCCAAAGCACCGTTTTTCTAGGTCCCAAATATATTTCCTTTGCATTGTTTTAATCGTTGTTATGGTTTATGATGCATACTGCCCTTGATAAAATGGAAGCTATAGAAACCAATATATAAAGCCGTGGTGCAGATGCAATATTCTACCATCCCTGTTTCCCTCTTCAATGGGCAACAACCACATCATACAATCTGCTCTTTTTCTCCTAGCTGATCCTTTTTTAAGAGCTATAATAGAGAGAAAAGTGTCTACACTAGCTTTCCTCCCTCCCCTCTCCTCCCATTCCTTATTTTTTTTTCTCACAGGTAAGTCTGTAAGCCTGACTTTTGGCAAAATACATTGGTGAGACTTTTTGGCTTGAGGCAGATGCGAAACTGTTCCAAATAAATAATTACAGCCAGCCACACTGTGTAGGTAGTAAATTCCACCAGCTGGCTGATTTCCTTGCTTCTCTACACTTCGACCCTGCTCTTTTTTTTTTAAGACAACTTCACAAGAACAGTTAGACCAATGGACCAAATTCACATTGCACATCGCACACAAGCTTTCGGGCCAAGTATGATTCAGTCTGGCTGGGTATTCTGGAGTGGAGTCCTACCAAATCTGGAGGGAGTTCAAATTGAGAAGTAGCAATAGTGCTTAGATTTATATGCCATCTTATAGTGCTTCAGGGTGGTTTATAAGATCAGCATACTGCCCCCTAACAATCTGGGTCCTTATTTTACCAACTTTGGAAGGACAGAAAGCTGAGTCAACCTTGAGCCCCATCAGAATCGAACTTCAGAACTGTGGTTAGCATTAGCCTGCGATGATGCATTCTAGTCCCTGCATCACAGAAAGGATGTGATGATCACAAAGAAGCAAGTTATGTAGGGACCACACATTCAGTTCCAGTTATGTTGATTTATTGCTCATGCCTATATGCAAGAATTTAGTCAACTAACAGTGAGCAGTAAGTTGGCACTAGATAAGAATCAATGGAATGCAAGAGGGGTTGGACTTTGGCCATTAGTAGGAGCGTAATGACGCTAGGCTGATTGCTTGCTTGATTCTATCCATCCCAGACTCTGTCTCTTCTTCTTGTATATATTGTTTGTTGGTGTGTTCTTGCAATTTTAGAAGATGGAGGGGGGGGAAGAAAGAGCATGAACTAGTAGGTCCTCCAAGTTCCCCATGCTTAAGTTGGGTGGGATTCATTACAACCCTGACTGAGGGAAGGCATATCTGGCAGCTATCTCCAAAGCAGAAACGAAGGAACTGTTAATCTAAGTTAAATGGAGCTACACCATTTTTGGGGAATTGTGCCAAAGTTTACTGTTTGCATTTCTCAGGCTAATCTGTCTCACTGATGGTTGTATTTAGCTCCTACAATTAAAGTGGGAGATAAATCATGGGAAATAAATACATTACACAAAGAAAGCAACCCCTCTTCCCCACTCCTGGCATTCATGCTGGGATGAAGAAAAACTACAATTCTCATGGAAATTTTTTGCCCATTTGGAACAGGGGCAGGCATTTGTTCCTATCTCAATGGCCATATTCTTCTAGAAGGCGAATTGGTAGGCGGGGCCAAGGCCAGGAATAGGTGGAATCCAAGCCAAAAATGGGTGGAGCCACCAACTGTCTTTCATTTGGCCATTTCCCACCCTCCTTTTTATTTACTGGACTTAGCAATTGTCATATATTTATGACAGTTGAACGGTCTTGGGAATGTTGTGATCACCATTTGTAACCTTCCCAGCTGGGTTCCAATAAGCAAAGTAAATGGGGAGTAGAGTAGAGTAATAGCAGAGTGGAGTGGAATGGAGTGGAAGAGAGGAGAAAAGGGATGGGGAAGTACTAGGGGGATACTCTTTTCTGCATTAACTCTTGCAGGAAAAAAATGTTACCTTAAGGCCAGGTGGGCGAAGCTTTTAAAGAGGCAAACAGATGAAGAGTTGTGTGGTCCTTTAGGAAGGAGAACAATGGAAGGCCCACCTAACTCAGAAAGCATTTGATGGGCACAGGTGGTTATGAATAAACTGAGGATCCACATAGTCCAAAAAGTTAATGACATATCTCAGAAAAAAAGGAAATACTTGATCACAACAGATTGTGCATGATATTTGCCAAAGCTAATTTTCACAAACAGAAGTCAGTTCAGAACAGCTTCTATAACTTACACCTACTGAAATACGTTGCACTTCACCAAAGCGAAGAGGGTCATTCTAATGAAAAGCTCCTCCCACCCAATGCAAATCTGATGGAAGATTTCCTGTTCCAATTTGCTTCCACCTTTACTTACACACCGACCCACATGCACCATGTTCTCATTGTTTCTTAGCAATGATCACATCTCTAGTTGCATCCTACCTTGCTTTGGGAACAGCAGTCAAAATTACAAAAAAACAAATGGCACTTTTTAAAATTTACACAAAGACTACAGGAATGAAGTGTGAACTCAATTCCAGGCTCTAGAAATCACTTCTTTCTACATGTGTAAATACAGTTAACAATAATTCAATAAAGATCAGGGGTACCATCATTATTTAACTGGGTACCAGAGAAAAGCAGATAAAGATGAGGGTGGAGTTAAGAGCGTCATCAGCCTAGAATTGTTACATTTCCACAAACAGTCCAAATTCAACCCCTCTTAAATTCCCTTGGCTCTTCTCTGGAGCCAAATTAGTTCTGAACTTTAGTTGACCAGATTCTTGTGTATACAGGCTTGAGCAATAAATTTTATGAACTGCAACTTAAGGTAGAGCCCTGTTCCTCCCCGCTGACATTGGGTAGTTTGTTTTTATGCTCTTTACAAAATTCCATTGTTCAGATAGGAAAGGCAACTTTAGAGTTACAGTGTATTAGGCTATGAAAGTAGTTCCCAAGAGGACGTTGGCAAGGCATTCTGTATTGCTTGGCTAGATCAAAATCGAGTTGGACATGAAGAAATATCCAGCAAGGAACGGTATGTGTTGACTAAGAAGATGTGACAGCTGTTTCGCCTTGGACTCTATATTGGCAATAAGACCTTTTATTCTCTCTCTCCTTCACCTCAAAACAACCCAGCCCTATTAAATCCCACAGATCAGGTCCTGGAAGAAAAAGATCCCAACTCCTTTTATCTTGAAACATAATAAACTAAAAGGGAGATGCAGCCTTTCTATCAGCTGCAATCTCGCCTGCTGACAGAGCCCCCTATGACATCTCAGACATGTTCCCAAACAGTCAGATTTCTCAGGGGAGGCAGGGAAGTATCAACCGTATGAAAAAGGCAAGAAACAGATCAGTTTATAAAAGGGTAAGATATGCCCAAGCTGGAGTAGGCAGGAACAAAGAAGAAGCAGATAAGGGAGCAGAGTGGGAACAGAAAAAAGAAGGAGGAGGAATCAAAGCAGAGGAGAAAGGAGAAGCTAAGAGATAAAAGAGATCTGGAGAGAAATCCGTATATAAAATGTTGCAGAGTGAAAAGATCCTCAAGAGGAAATGGCCAAAACCTGGAAGATGGAACAGGGAAGTGGGCTGAGACTAGAAACGAAGGGGGGAAGCAGAGAGAAATGGCATAGGTCTGAAATGGGATAAGGGGGTCCCGCTTGAGCAGATGGTCAGACTAGAAGACCTCCGCGGTCCCTTCCAGAAATAATTTGTAGTTCTAAAGAGACTAACTAGAGACATCTAGCTGTCATTCATTCTGTGCATGGATAGGGCACTGCTCACACATTTCCCAGCCTACCTGTAATGTCTTAAGGACAAGGTCCCGAGAGGTAACTATTAACAAGGACCACTAACTAGCAAAATTCAAAGCAGAACCCCCAGCAGCCTGCACCCCAATCAGGTTTCGCACTGTTGCTCCTACTGCATCCTGTCTGAACGGACAAGAAGGAACCACAGCATCTCCTTACTACGAAAGCCCAAAATCTACATCTAGCTGGAGGCCTGGACACACAGGACTACTGTTCAGTCCCTTCCTAGGACAATTCCAAATCCCTACACATGGCACACTCCGTACGTGAAGAGGTCCATGCAACTTCAATGAGGCAATAAATGAAACAGGCTACAGTTCAAAGGTGAAATTCAGCAGTAGTAAATTTTCTAAGCAGTTCAGAGAACCAGTGGTTAGAAGAAATCTCATTTGTTTTTTTCCCACTTTACAGGGTTAATCCTGTAAGGAAGGCAGGAAAAAAACTTCCTGGTGTTGATTCTAGCCTGATCTTGATTGCCCTGCTTACAGAAACTGCCCACCCAGTCACATGACCCCCCCAGTAGACCTCTTCAAATTAGAATTTTTTTTCAAACTTATGCAAATTGATATTATTCCCATTCTCCAAGGTCTAAGTTAACTCAAGATACCACTTATCTTGGACCTTGGTTATGCCTGCCTCTACAATGTATGCCAGCTACAATGAAAACAAGGACATAATATCCCGAATTT
>JAEANM010027540.1:0-10526 GCA_017656035.1 Myanophis thanlyinensis | reverse complement strand
AACCCGCCCGGACGCCCCGGACAGGACGTAAAAAGAGGACATGTCCGTGCAAAAGAGGACGGTTGGTCACCCTAATAAATATGGTTCCCTTTTACTTGTTAATTGGGGTGTTGATGGCTGGCTATTAAGTTGTTAATTATAATTTCCTTGTGCTACTGAAAATTACAATTAACAATTTAATAGCCACCCATCAACACCCCAAATAACAACTAAAAGCTACACAGCCAGGAACCACATAATGTGTAGAATAGCCTGATGCACATATTCTAGAGACATAGAAATTCCCCGATGGTGAGTTCCAGCATGATCCTGAGAGCTTGGAAGAATAAATCTTTGGTCTCAGTAACTGACTCAGATTGGATCTAGATATTTTTTTTTAACTTTTACACATTTCTTGCTTTTTTTATATGAAAATCTAGTCATTTCACAAAAATTGACTTCTATGAGATTGTAAATTTCCAGTGCAATCCTGTGTATGGTTACTTAAAATTACTTCCATTGTATTCAGTGGTTCATATTACTAAGTGATTATCTTAAAAATTGAAGTTTTACTCATGTTTTGCTTAAGTATAATTGATTTCACTTGGTTCCCTTCTATAATCCTTGTAGATTTACTTAAATGAATCCCTAAATTTTAATCTGTAACATACAACTTTATGCTTTCGTTACAATACAAAGAAAACATAACTAATTGTAGCGAATGATTTAAAACCAATATGCTTTCTTAGTCTATGCTTCTCACATGACAAATATTACATATGTACATAAATTCCCACATGCAGATCACATTTTACATATTTGCAGATTATTGCATGCACCTGCAATATTATGTGTTAATTATATGATTGCCATAAATAATGACCTAAATGCAGGATTTGTTTAAGTTTACACAGAAATGGGTTTCACATAGGACTTTTATAATGTGTATAAAGTTGTAATTCTTAACAAAGCATTCAAAAAAATATCAGACCCTCAAAGTTTCAAATCATTGTGAAATTATCACAGGAATGCAGAATTCAGTTTTCTCTACAATTAGATTATAAATTCAGATGTTTATGTTAACATGATCTTATTTTAAAAATGAAACAACTTTACTTATATTGGTCTGTATGAAAACTCTGAAATGCACAGCAAGGTCATAGGAATAAAGAATGTGAACAAACTTCTGACCTCATCAATCAGATTAAGATTATATGAAATCAGAGAGCTGAAGGTTTAACACGGATAAGGAATCTGGTTGTTTATACGAAAAGTATAAAGAACGAATGATCAGAATTTTGAGAGAGATGAAGACACATTCAGACCATGATCGCTAGGGATAAATAAAGAACTCACAATAACTGAGTTTTCTATTTCTGAAAATGATTAGTCTTATAAAAAATATGACCTATTTTCCAGGGTCTATGAAAGTGGGCCCTTCCCATAAAGTCTGTACATTCTGTTAAAAAAAACCCAAATTAAATAAAAATAACCTCAAAGAATTAGTCATCTTTCAGAGGTTCAGAACATAAAAGGCTGAGATAGGGAATGTAATGCTAAGCAAAATGTAATAGTTTTTGGTAGCATACCAAATGCCGAAAGAGGGATCCAGGAAGACTCTAAGACCAGTTAATCGTTGAAAGAAAAAAGAAAGGCACTCTTAATTCACTTCTTTCTTGAAATTTTCTCTGATATGCTTAAATAGATAATAAATTTTTGAGAGTCAGGTATATTTAGTATGAAGAAGATAAATCAAAGACAGGCATGGCCATTATCTCAATATGTGAAACGGTGTCATGGAAGCAAAGAAAAACCCAGCTGACTTTGGCCAACAATAGAATATTGCTCACTAATTGCAATGAATTCTGAATTAGATGGGCACACTTTTCTTACAGAGCTCTGTGTTCTGCACTCCCCTTAGAAGATGGAGAAAGAATACGATGACAGTGTGTGAAAAAAAAACCACCACATTTTAATATATTTAATCTTATTATACATTTCTTTCTAAATTACAAAGTCAACAAATTGTAAGTATAGTTTTGCTACAAAAGCTTTCTGTAGGAAATCTCTTCTATAAGAAAATACATCTCATTAAACATTTCCTGTAAATAAATTATTTCAAATACTAGATATGGGGGGGGGGGAATAAAGTGGGGAAGGGCATGCAGATAACATTTCAACGAGTCAGGGATGTAATTTTGTTACTGTTAACTGTGCTGAGAGGGCAAGGACTCTTTCCTATAATCTTGCTAATGCAAAAGGATTTCAGTTGCCTACTTCCATTATTTTAAGCAAAGGGACTGATACACTTTGTCCATCTCCATCCTATTTTCATTGTATTGAAGTAAACTGAATAGAGCTCCCTGTATTAAACTCCCAAATAATTTGAACTTCCTAAACTTTAAATAAGCTTCTATATTAAGTATCTTATTACTGACAAAAAAAATTAAATATTCAATCTGGTGCTTCAGAGCTAATAATCTGTTGGCAGCAGGAACAATTGACGTGAAAAAACAGTTTTCTAATTTCTTCCTTAAGCTGCTTTTCTTAAATGAAGTTCCAGTGAGAGGCTTGCCAAAGGAAATATATATCTGAAACATAAATGGATGGGGCAATGTCTTGGGATATTTTAAGCAGAACAATTAAACCAGAGAAAGCTAAAACTGCACTGTCTCTCTACTATGTCAAAGCTACTTTTTAAGCAATACTGTCTAAAATTCATAAACAATTTTTGCATATAATATCTTTTTTCCTCCCAGATCACGTACATTAAAATAAACTACACGGATAGTATGGGAGGGAATTAGATCATATAATACCCTATTAATACTAGACTAAGGAGTCTACCAACTGTACTGCTAGCGTAGTTCCCTGGCTTACTCTGAATTCCCATCAAAGGTTTATGGAATTCTGATTCTAAAGCAAAAACTTAGAGAATTATAAACACCTCTGCCAAAATCCACTTTCTTGCCTTTTTTGTATATAAACAATGAAGGACAGGCTGCAAATTACTTTACCACTACCATATGCGTTTAGATAATTTAGGTACTTTCTGAAGTTGCTGTTTGGCACTGAAATAGAAAATGGTTTGAAAGTATTTTTTTAATAGGCATGAAAAACATGTAGCATTTGGCTGATATTTATTCGTGGGTTTTGAAATATAAATTAATTACAGATAAACTTTAATTTTTGCAAAACATAAGTCATTTCATGGCTTCAGAGAGTCAGGAAAAAAAAACTTGCTAGCTACAAAACACATTGTTGCTATTGTTGTTGGTTACCTTTGATTGCTCCATTTTTAACAGATATTACAAATGTCACATTGCCTCAGCATTTTAAACTCACATGAAGGAGCCCCCAAATAAAACAAAGTGAACAGAATTGGAAACACACACACAAAACTCACACACACAAAAACACACAATTCTTTCCTTCTTTTAAGCAAAGAGAAACATCGGTCTCCTAAACTTCATCTAGATCATACCATGGGAATATTAGCACTGTGAAAGAACATATAAGGTTGCTGAATGGGGAAGGAAAGAGCAGAAATTGGTGCCCATTTTACTAGCCCATTAATACTGCTGAAGTGAACTCCACTGGCATCCATTGATATACATACAGTAATCCAGTCGTGCCAATGCCAACCACATTCTTAAGGTGCATTCAGAACATATCTACCATATTCTTATGACACATATTAATCTCAGTACTTTCGAAGTTATTACCTTTTTTTGTTTTATTTTGTCACTGACATACCATGGTTTACGTTCTGATCTAAAACCCTTATGGCGTATTATTTAGCCAAACAAGTTTAATGATCCTGAATGCCCACCGTAAGGGCAAAAATAAAGAATAATTCCTCCATTCCCTAGTATTTACAACCAGCATCTTAGTATATCATTTCATTTTGGGTGTAAGTCTGTTTTCACTGTAAGTCCATGTGGCTTCACTGTAAGTCCATGTGGCTGTCCATAAACCAGTCAACCAGGTTAATGGGAGTCATTAGCTGCAATAAATGAAGAAGTATCAATTTGCGTTATGAAGTTTAACTGTTTATATCATTTATATGAATTTAGATCAGTGTTTTTTTTTTACTGTTGGCAATTTAAGATACCTGGACTGCAAAACCCAGAATTCCTCAGCCAGTATAGCTCAATTGCTGAGCTTGAGAAATACGAATCTAGATTGTTACTCTAGCTTAACTGCCTCTGATCATATATCTTCACAGAAATTAAAAATCACTATGCAAGGGAGGGCCTTGGATTGTAAAACAATATAGTCCATAGTTACTTATACAATAACTTCTTCCTTTATTTCCAACACCTTTCATTTGCTGGGAACTTTTTGTAGTTATTATTCAGTATACAAGTATGTGTTGATAGAAATATATTTTGGCAAAGTCCTGTTCTATATTGTAAATATATCCTATTTTATCATCAGAGTGGGATAAACTACCTACAACTAATATGGAGAAGTCACAAGACTTATCAGTAGAGCTTTGTCACAAATCTTTGGCCCCATTGTAGAATGGTATCACACTAAAAACATCCATCTGCTGTCAGTCGTACTTCCAAGCAGAATTACAACACATGTGGAGATGATGCTTTTTCTTGCCACAAAGGATACTTGGGCCAGTCATTTCTTATTTACAATTATTTTTTCCACCATAGTCTATGCAGTAGATGCTTGACAAGGCCTGCCGGTGACAATTTTCAAATCCTGCATCAGATCTTCTGGCACATATGAAGTCTTGCTTTTGACGAATAAGTGGCATCTTTCCAGATTTTACATGATAACCCTTTGGCACAGTCACATCGCTGGAAAATCTCCAAGCCATGGGAGCCTTTCTTCCGCTGTTTGGTGCATACTTCACCTTGGTGTAGCACAGGTTTGCAAATTTTGGTCCAAAAATGGCGAGCACAACAAAACCCTTCTGTGCAATCAGAGGACCTTAAGCAAGGATCTCCTTCATGACCTAGAAAAAAAACTTTTATTAGTTAGTAATCCTAGGAAGGGCAAATAAAGCAGTTGGGCTATTTTCCAAATATAAGCTGATAAATATAAATTTGTTTAAATGTATCTGCATGATACATTAGGGAACTCATTGTCTAATCCTGTAGCAGTTAACAATGGTGTCCCGCAAGGCAGCGTTTTAGGTCCCATGCTTTTCTTGTTTTATATCAACAATTTATATGATCAACTTAAAAGCAATTGCATCCTTTTTTGCTGCTGATGTACAATTATTCAATACTACAGATAACGGAATGATCATCCACTTGGCAACTCCAAATTTTGATCAACAAATGCTTTGTCTTACATATTGGTAAATGTAATCAAAATGCCAAGTACAATCTAGGTGGCATTGAACTAGCTGATGACCCCACTTTGTCAAGGACCTAGATGTGCTTATCTCTGATGATCTTTGCTCCAAAGTGCATTGCAACAGCATTGCCAAAAAAGCATTAAGAGTTATAAATTTAATTTTGTGCAGTTTTTTTTTCTGGAAACATTGTATTTTTAATTAGAGCTTATAAATCTTATGCTAGACAAATCTTAGAGTATTGTTCAACTGTTTGGAATCCCCACCATCTATCTGACATCAGTACAATTGAGCTGGCCCAGAAGTATTTCACGAGAAAAGTCTTACATTCTTCTTTACACAATATAATTCCCTATGCTACTAGGCTTGAAAGTCTTGGTTTGGCTAACTTAGAACTGGGCCACTTACAGTCAGACCGAGGTATTGCATATAAAATTAAAAATTACATTTTATATTCTTGTAGTCATGTTTTTGTTATTGTCGGACAAATTCTAATAAACAAATAAAAAATAAAATGATCTTTTAGACCATTTATGGAGAACAATTTATTTATGGTTAGAGAAGTTGAATTGAATAACAATAATCTTTTTCTTTTAACAGAATATATTCTATCCCCATGTAAGACTTTTATAAACCTATCATGCCCTTTTCCAACATACAAGGACACATGCCCTTCCAGATGTTGCTAAACTCAGCAGCCTAAACCAGAGTGGCCAATGGACAAAAGTTCCTGTTAATGAGATCTATTACTATATGGGATTGCAGCCTTTACAAACTATCTCTATGAATTATGCAGGAAGGTCATCACAGATTTCACTGGCACTAGACCTAAAATCTACTAATCATGTAGAAAAGTCTTTCTTTTTTTTTTTCTTTTTGGGTTTTATCCAAGTCAGCTATTAGATGGGAAATAGTAAGACAATGTTGACTAACTTCTTTTGGCTCATTGACATAACTGTTAGCCACTAGTTACATATTAAGAGAAGGATCCAATGATGCCATACTTAATATATCTCCTATACTTTGAATTAAGTATATCTCTCAAATCTGCTTCAGGGTCTTGGGCACTTGACTTTGAGAATACATTTTTATAAGAAGGGATTAGTTCATCCTATACATAATGAACTCCTGTATATTCTGTAACAGGAAGAGATGTGAAATCTCTTGTATAGTCCACAAATCTAGATTATGATGAGTAACAACCATTAAATAAATAAACAAGCAAATAATTATTCCATATGTAGCTTAATTATAAACACTTATATCGGAACTATTAAATAAGTGTGTTTAAGACTATGAAGCTCCTATTTGAAATAATCATCAGTATAGAACTTTGATCACACAATGCTCAAACTAATTATTCGTGAGAAATATGGTACTTAATGGGAAAAAGTTCCTTATCCCCAAAAAAGCTTGTCATTGAAGAGATTCAAAATGTTAACACATGAATTTAGTGCTTTTACAAAAAGACGTCCTTCCTTTCTCAGGAAACCATTACAGACTCTTTATAAATCAAGCTTTCCTACCTTTTGCGTGTGTCAGCTTAGACTGTCCTTTCCCTAGATTTTGCCAGCCCAAATCTTTGGTGGGATAGTGGTTATTTTTTTTATTGCGAGGCACTTCTAGAGCTGGAATATGGGGTGTGAGAATGCTCTCAGTCACTGGTATGCAAATACCTAAATTGATGAATGAAACAAGTTACAATAGAAGCGGAAATGCAACAGTTGATAACGTAACTGGAATGCCACAAACAAAGAATCTATTCATTTTCCTAAAGAAAGTGAATACTCAGATTTATGCATGTTTGATGTCTTCCATGGCTGTCCCATACAACATTGGTTAGTTTTATTATCAGCAAACAGCATTTGGACTACTGAGGCTGAGAAGGTCTTAAGCAGGATTCCAGTTCCCAATCAATATAGTTTTTGGATTTAATATGTCCATCAGCTGAGAAAGTACAATTTGGACATAAGATCTGACAACCATCTGACAGTGGAGCTCATGCATTTGTCAAATCTCATTCTGCAATTCCCAGGGCACTCTTCCAAATGGTATGATTGTAAAGTTGAGCCCATTTTTGGTTTGGAAAGCAAAAGGACAAAATGAAAGTCCTAACCATATTTTAAGACACCAGTTTATGGCCTGCCATGATTACTTTAAGAAGCAGTTCTGGCTTAACACAATATATTTAATTAAATTAAATGCAAATTTCAGTATAAACCATTCCAGAGGAAATTTTTGGTTGTCGTTGGTTGCAAATTCATGTCCATCGCGACCCCATGGACAACTTTCCTCCAGGCCTTCCTGTCCTCTATCATCTCCCGGAGTCCATTTCAGCTCATGCTGACTGCTTCAGTGACTCCATCTAGCCACTTCATTCTCTGCCGTCCCCTTCTTCTTTTGCCCTCATAGGAAATTAAATATTGCTAAATATGAATGACTGACTATAGTTAATATATTAATTATATATACTTCTCATCACCTGGTTTTATATGTATGTATGTGTATACTGTACATACTGTGTATATACTAATATAAAGATGTTTCAAACTATGAAGTCCAATTCACAAATATTTGTGAGAAGGTAATATGCTATTACAAATTGGATCACATCCCTTTCTGCTTATGTGCTTTCTAGCTAGTCTACAGTATGACCTGTTCATATGCAACAGTTTATGATATCTTTATGCCTGAAACATCTCCCCTCAAAATTTGCAAATATAGAATTCTCACGCCATTTTGTGGAATAATTTGATAAAAGATTTGGTGCAATTAAAATAAACCCCTTGATGACCGTGATAATGATAACATTTTAGAGTTTTCCATGGAAATTCAAGATTGCTGAATCCGAATCTACAAAGTAGAAGTAATGCTTTTTATAGAGGATTCTCTATCAGATATCCAATAATGTTGGTATCCAAATATGATAGTCCCAGGTAAAACAATTTCCTTATTTGTTTTTCTTGTAGCATTGATTCCATTTGTTGAAAGAGAAATTACTTTAGAAATTATTCAAAGGAGATTATCAAAATTAGGTTTTACTGTATTTATAAAATTGTGAGATAGCTAAAGAATGTGTGCATGCTTGAATGAATGGGAGAAAGCTTCTTTCATTACACTCCCCATAAATTGGATGGAAAATTCAATTTATGGGGCCTATGGAAGCCTATGCTTGAGTAGGTTTCTTTCCTGAAGAGACTAATGTCTGTATCTTAGGCAAAACACTATCTCCAATGTTACAGTAGGACAGAAGTCCCTTTCATTGAAGTAGTGCAATGAGTCTCAAGTTCTGTAATGGCATGACCCCTTCAAATGGTAAGGTACATGACCTCCTGAATAAAATGAATAATTTTAATGAACAAGAAAAAGATTTACCACTTACTTTTAATAATTAAATTTTAAGCTATATGTTGACCAAACCAATGAAATAACATTGCAAGGAAATAAAGAAATCCCTCATAAAATTAAACCATATCTTTAATAGGAAGGATGATGTAGCTTGATATAACTCCTGAAATCTGGGTTTCATTTTTGAAGATAATCGCTCTTACTCATCAAAGTAAAGTGACAGGGGAGATTGAAAAGGTTATTTCATGGCCTTTAATATGCTCATCTTAAACTGTTCTCAAAATATGGAGGTCTGCAAAACATCGTTAATAGAGGCTCTTAAGTTACTTGTTGTGCTTTTCTCCCAGTATAGCCACACCATGATAACAAGCAGCACAGCTTCTTTCCCTTCCAGTCTAGTGTTTGGTGGTTACAACACCCTCCCTTTACTCTTCTCTATTCTGTAATATTTCACCTTTCCTCCTCTCTGTTATTTTTCCATCTGCAAGAGTGAGTTGTGAGATGGTCAGAACATGGCCAGGAAGCCTCATTCCTCCAGATAAGGCTCAGTCATCATTTGAAAGGAAAATGTAGTATAGTAAAAACTAATGTGGGGGGGGGGGGGAGAGATTTGGGACTGAGAAACAGTGGAGTAATGGATTAAGAAGGAATGTGCCTAACTCATGAGAAAAAAACATTTTGTGTTAATTTTTGATAATCCACGAATTCAAGAGATCAACTGTTTCTCCATCTTTTTCTCTCATTCTAGAACAGAGGTGAAATTCAGCAGGTTCTAGCCTATTTGCTAGAACAGGTAGTAAATTTTCTAAGCAGTTCAGAGAAGAAATCTCCTTATGTTTTTTTCCCCCTACTTTGCAGGGTTAATCCTGTAAAAAAGGCAGGAAAAAAACATTCTGGTGTTGTTTCTAGCCTAATCTTTATTGCCCTGCTTATAGAAAATGCCCACCTAGTCAAATGATCACCACTCCCAGCCACGCCCACCAAGCCACACCCACAGAACCAGTGGTTAAAAAAAATTGAATTCTACCACTGTTCTAGTATGACCATTGATGCCCCCAAAATGAATCCTCTTCCTACTTGGCAAATCCTGAAGAACAAAGGTGAGAATCAAGCAGTAAAATATTTTACATTATTCATGTTATTTAAAAAAAAAAGAAAAAAGAAATACCATTGTTACAGCGGTTTCCAGGACAGCACATGCCATCTCTGTGGCAACGTTTCTTCTTCCTTCTACAAACCATGCAGGCAGATGTAGCTTGATGGGGACTATGGCAGTACTTCCCAATTTCACATTCTTTATCATTAGTGCAAGGATAAGCCTGTGGGTAGTAAAAGTAAAAGTGTCATAATGAGTTAACGACAGTGTAAAAGTTAAAACAAGTGATAACACAGGCATATTTTTCAGATACCACCTTTCATACTTTCTTTCATACTTTCAATATTCAGTGATACTAAAATACCGAGATTTGTGGTTTTCCAAACATTATTTGTCATAACTGATAGCACATAAATTATATTGTCCTGCGTATTAAGGACTATCACAAAGGTAAGATCAAGGTGGACCATTTTCTATAGGATGCTAATAATATGCATCATTTAATCTTTCAAGATTTAGATGAACAGGTTATTGAAATTTGCAGTAATAATATTGCGATATTGATAATATTCTCCAACTGAAACACTCAAACAAACAAAACAAGAGTCAAAATTTCTCCTGGCAAAATAGGAGAAATTCACATGATACTATATTCATCAGCAGTCCTTTGGTTATTTATTTATTTATTTAACAGCATTTCTATACTGTCCCCTCTCCCGAAGGACTCGGGGCAGTGCACAGCCATCTAAAAATGCAAAATATGACAATTAAAATACAATTAAA
>JAEANM010027539.1:0-10526 GCA_017656035.1 Myanophis thanlyinensis | reverse complement strand
TGTTGAACCAAGGGGTCACATGACATCTCACCTAGTGATCGCTTCACTCAACGATCAAGATTTCAGTCCCAATTGAAGTCGTAAGTCAAGGAAGCACAATTTGTAGTGGCATCATCAGAACAAATGGAGCCAATTTTGGAATCTGTTTTAATGATGCAAATGGAAAGTGAGTGGGAATACTCTACAACAGCGGTGTCAAACTTGTGGAGTCACGTGGCATATCACTTTTCCCACTTCGCTAAAATGGGGGTGGGCATGGCCAGCGCATGACGCATCCAGCTGCAAGTTTGACACCCCTGCTCTACAAGGTCTCTCACTCCTTTCCCTCAATTAAAAAAAAAACTCAACTGTCAAGTCTTGGCCATTTTGCTATTGAATATTTATTTAGCATGATTTTCCGACTGGGGAGGAAGGTACAAATGGAATATTGAAAATCTGGAAGGAGCATTGTATTGTCCATCCTTGTACTGGATATTCATCTGACCACAAAATAAAGAAAAATATAATAGAAACGTCTATCTCATGGTTCCCCCCAGCCGGGGAGGTCAGTAGGAATGGCCTATGCTTTCTGCCAGCCAGTAGAAGCAAGGCAATCTGCTCTGAATTAATGCAGCAGTAGGCAATGATGATAAAAGGAGCTAGGAATAGAATTTAAAGAATAGGAGCACCACGAACTCACGTCTGAAGATCTCTGACTGAGCCAAATAACTGGGGACACCAGCACAGGCAGGACTATTTTGATTTGCTCAGTCTTAGATCCACTGATGGAGACATGCCCATTCTTGGATTCTATTCCTCAGCACTATGGAGAACAGTAATTTGCTACCTATCCAACTTCATGTTCTTTGATCAATGTTTGTTCAAGCAGTCTTTACACATCCCACAATGCTGATTTCTATCAAGAGATCAGTGTATTTGTGGTTAAGATGCTTCAACAGGTAGAAAATTTCAGTTGGCTCCATACAATCACTTTTATTTTTCCACTCCTGATACTCAGTTGTCATTAGCTCTTCTGGTAATTTTGAAGCAACTGGGAAGAGTGGAGGGGTGGCTGCAAAAATAAAAGGGAATTGGAGTAGGGGGAAAGCAACATTGTTCTTTATAGGTAAAATCATCATGACTTTATAAAATGAATCATATATATAAGTTCATCTGCGATTTTAAGTATTGGTGTATAAAACCCAACATTTAAGTTTATTCAGACAATAAAACATTGTTTGAATTTAAAATCATTTAATATTAATTCAAATGTAGCTACAAGCCACTGAAATCTGAAGAATTAAAAGAGATGGCAATATATAGCCACCATTTTGTTAGTTGCTTGTCAGTTTCTATGATGTCCAAATGAAATGTCCATATCAGATGACTTTTGATATTCGTTCCTGAAATGTCCCCATTTCTTCAAATAGTTTGGTGAGTGCTCCCAATTTCATTTTAGCTGTCAGTCCATAGTATAATTAAGAGAAACTACCATTCTCTTTCAAATTGTGATTTCCAATCACAACTGATCTCTTCTGAGGCAGAAACACATTTGTTTAATATTAACTTACCAGTAATTACAATTTTATCAGATGAATGAGGCCTTTAGAACAAAATTAATAATACACCAATTAGCACAAAAATGTAAATACTAATATCATGCTGTGTGATTGAAGTCTAATATTTATATACAGTGGTACCTCTACTTACAAAATTAATCCGTTCTGTAATCCGTTTCATAACTGGAAAATTTTGTAAGTAGAGACTCTTTTTACCTGTAAATGCCCTAACCCGTTTTTCTGCGGGCAGGTGCGGCTCCGCAGCGGCAACGCCGGCTCTTCTCCCGCTGCCCAGGTGCTGCTGGTGGGGAAAAGCGGCTCCGGCAAGACGAGCATGCACCAACTAAATTCCGCGATGGCGCGCATGCTCAGAGGTGGCGTTGCCGCTGCAGAGCCGCACCCCCCCGCTCCTGCCCGCAAGCTGATGGTTCTTTCGTATCTTGGGACAAACCTCGTAAGTAGAGACGATTTTTTTCCTCCTTCCTTGCTTCGTAAGTTGAAATTTTTGTAACTAGAGGTCTTCGCACCTAGAAGTACCACTGTATTTCAAGTATACAGTATAAGGCAGGACCCAATATTTCACTACATATGCCTTTTCTATAAAATAATTTCTCTCTCTTCTTGCCCAGGACAACTCTAGAGCAGATTTTGAAGGCATTCATAAAGATTTGTTGAAGAAAGGAAGAATAGTTTTTATTTCATAATAGAAACTTTGTGGAAATATTTAATTAAAATCCATCCATAATACAACATTATCATTAAAAATATATTACCCATTTGTCCAGTACTATTTGTAAGCAAAGCCTCATTTGAGACAAGCCTGATTCCTAATGGTTTTATGGATATGTCCATGTAGTTTTCTTGGTTTGCTATTGCCTTCTTCTGATTTTGTTAACTTTCCAGTCTAGGTATATGCATGATACCCATATACTTCAACAAAGTTCAAGTCTTACTTAGCTTAAGCCCAGACAAGAATGACCATCTACTGTCTCATCTATTTGAATTAAACATCCTTAAAAACACATCTTTTAAATTGCTGTTCATTAAAAATTAGTCATTTTGGGACACTTGCCTTATAATTATCTATTGATAATGTCTAATTTAAAACAATTAAAATGTTGAACATCAAAACAAACTCTTAAAAATAGTGTCAAAATATGATCTAATAAATTTCTTAATGTTATCTACACCTACATTTTATTTATTTTATAGCAGTAGCAGTAACCTATGCCATCACCAATTGTCTGACAAAACCTATTTTCAAACCATTTGAGTACATGGTTTTTGTTCCAGTTTAACAATACATGGATTTGCTTCTAGAGTATATATTAATATTCTACATTTACTCTGGCAGCAAATGAAACTCACTCTGTAACTGTCTCTGACTGCCTGATTTTGTTTTGTAACTCAGCTGTGTTTCATACTGCTTTATAATTTTATCTTTCTGATATTTTTATTTACAAGGAACCTGTATAACCCAATTTAAGGGTCAAATCATTGAAGGGAATAAAAATAATTATCTATGTGTTAAAAAAAACCTTACTAAGACATATATATTATTAATTTTGAACATAAATGGCTTCATCTGCCTTTTAAATAAAAAGCAATTGTTCAAAGTCCCTGTGGCTGAACAAAGGGACTTATGATCTGTCTATGAAGTTAGTGATTGCACCACCTGTGGTGACATGATCAAAGTTAAGGCACTGGCAGCCTGCTCACATGACCACAAGGGAGCTTCTATTCTCTCCCACCCATCTTGTCTATGTCCTTTTAATCCCCTGCCACCCTGCAGTGCCAACTGACATTCACCATCTTCTTACTTCCACTGCTGATGAGGTATATTTGGCCTGACCCTTTGTGATATAGTTGCTGACTGCATGAGGCTCTCTTCTCATGTTGTACAGTGGTTTATTTGTAAGACCTGAGGAAAATGGCCACATGGCCAACAGCTGCCTTGTGAAGATCAGGTTGATAGGGCAACAGAGGCCTTGGAGTGAAAGGTGATAAGGACAATTGGGGCAGCTGTGAGTTTGCACCATGCTAGGACTGAACTTTGTGCTGTGACTCAGGACCATCTTAATTCTCAACTGCTTGGTTAGGTTGGATCTGGGCTTCACACTGTGGTTCAGGGGCTTCTTGCAGCTTTAGGGCTGCAAGATGTCAAGAAGCCTCAGCTGCAGTGGGACAAGCAAGAGTTAGTGGCACTCCTTTACCTTACTCAGGCTTGAGATGAGAGGGACAAAGCCCCAATGGCTTGCCTTGGCTGTGTGGGTCCTTGGCTTACAACTAGTGGAATTTGCTTAATGATAGTAATGGGGAGTGCCGGAACTGTTAAGCAGTAGGATATGGCACTTTATTAATAATATATGATTCCACACTGAATATACCAGCTAACATTTGTTCAAGATTGTCAGATATCAGTTAATCTGATGATAAGACCTGACAGTTTCCCTAAGAACACACTTATGTTTTCTAGATCAACTGTCACCAACCAGTGGTTCATGGACCACTGGTGATCCGTGAGAAAATTTTGGTGGTCCACAGAAAAATTATTTGCATTTTTTATATTGCACTAAATCAGGGGTCCTCAGGCACTTAGCTAGGTTGCCTGTTTAGTAACTCCAACCCCTCCCTCCGTCATAGGAGTCCAGGCGCCTCAGTGAGCAGTGTATGAAACTCCTGCCATCCGGAAGACGACCATGCCGGAGCCCAACAGCCTTGCACTCCTGCAGGTCTTCCCTCTTGGAAAGTCTATGCTCATAGTCCTCAGTGAGGTACTTCTGCTGAGCCTCCTTCTTGGTCAGATCCAATTTGAACTGAGCCCACTTTTTGCCAACTCTTTCTCATGGTGGCTGCTTAGCTCCAACAACTGCTTCCTATTGGGGCCCCAAGGAGGCCAGGCGGGGAGTGGTTGTGAGGGGAGGGCCGAGGGGAAGCTGGTGAGGTGCCCCTCAACATGACATCAAGTTGGCTAGGCCCACCCAGTCATATGACCACCTAGCGATGTCCACCTAACCAGTCATTAGGCAGATCATATTAGTGGTCGGTGGAATTTAAAATTATGAATCTAATGGTCCTTGGGGTCCAAAAGGTTGGGGATTCCTGTTCTAGATCACAGAAAGATTACATGATTTAAAAAAAGTTAAGAATTGATAAGCTAATGTGATATTTCCCAGCCGTACCAATTTTTTGAAGATATCAATTTGAGATCTTTGAAACAGGGATGAGACACACATGTAATAAAACCATGATAAAATTTGCTCTTACAGTAATAGGGATATAATAATTGTCAGGACTTTTATGACCATGCTTATAATCAAAATGGATGTGCATCTACAACAATGCAAGTCCTAGTGGTAGCAAACTATAGCAATATTAAATGCTGTAACAGGTAAATACTGCAACAGGAGGTAAAGGAATCAGTGTATCCTTCCCAAAATAAAGTGTTTTCCACTCAAAATTGTCCCTGCAACCTACCAACATTTAATCTTTTTACTCACCAGAAATTATTCCGATATTTGTATAAATATGGGAGGCAGCAGCTTGTATTCTTAGAACTAATTCTTGTTTATTTTAATGTAGCTTTAAAACTATCCTAAAATTAGAATGGTCTCTTATTATATCAGCTTCCTGATAGCTAATTTCAATATCCTCTTTAATTAAGTAAAATGGACATCATTTATACAATGCAAATACAACCACAAATATGTACTGCTGAAATAGCACAGATTATTTTTAAACAAATATTTATATATATATTGAGTTTATATTGGTTAATTTCTTGTATATATCAATAGTTTGCAGTCTTCTCAAGATACTCACATAGGTCTATAAAGTTGGCTTCCAAATATTGCTTTATAATGGTTTACTCGTTATGGAAAGTTTAAAATATTTTACAAAACTACAATTATACATTTCAAAATAATGCAGCTTAATTTCAATATATTGGTCTTCTTACAACTTTTATCAAACATTTATTCACTGTACTTCAAATCATATTTAACTATTCCTGATCCTGAAACCAGTAATAGACATTTTATCCCAAAAGCAAAAGTAGAGATCTTATAAATCAACTTTAAAGCAAAAAAAAAAAAAGTGGGGTGGGTTGAAAACAGAAAAGAAAAATTGTTTTGACAGTCACTGTACTTTAAAAAAAAATATTGGTAGTCATTTAAAATATTTAAATATACTTACTTTTTGTTTATGAAAAGGGTTTATTATAATAACAAATTAGCAATACAGATATTTTACTTACTATCTTAAGATAGCTTAATATTGAAAGCAAATATCTTGTTTGTTCAGAAAGTGTTCAGGCAGCATGCTAAAGGTAATATAGAGTAACTAGTTATAGAAAAAAAGAAAATTTAATAATTTCTAATTTACCTTTATTAATCTAATTAGTTCTTACTTTAATGTGCATGAAAAATAGTTGATAAAAGTAAAATTTACATTGAAACAAAAAAAATTATTGAAGCAGCTTAGAAAAACAGCTATAAGCAAAGCAACCATTCTTAAAGTGCTAAAGTAGTCATGTCTTCTGAAAGACTCAATACAGCTGCTTTGAAAGTTTTCCCTGGTTGTTTCTGCATGCCTCTGCAAACAGATGTTTTACTAGTATTGGTAGTTTCAATGGAAACGATGTGTTATGTACAAACACAAACATAAAGTTAGAAAAAAACTTTCACAAAGTTGTGCTGAATTTTCTGGAGGACACTGTTAATTTAATATTCAGAGACTGAGCATATTGTTTGCATCAATGTACTTTGAGAAATTAATTTTTTGCATACTATCTGGTACACCAAAATTTTGGGATAATTTAAAGAGATTACATTGTTTCCATAGGACAAAAAAAAGTTTAAATGTTTTTCAAAGTAGCTAAGCCATAAATCTAAGACTTTTTTGACTTATTAAATTTAGTGCAGGGAAATGTGCTTTAAATTCTTGGATTGGATTCATATAATGTACAGAAATCTCCCTCATGCCTAGTTTACATTTCTTAATGAAGGGACAATAAAACAGGTACAATGAATTGAGTCTGCCACTACTTCAGTTTGCTATCAGAAATTCTGATTTGCTAAAAATTACACATCGCATTTAATACTACTGCATGGACTCACCTCTATATCTAAGAACTAGAAAATCATTAAAAGTGTTACATACTTAGAATCTGATCATCCACTTAAGTCTATGGAACCTTTTTTTTCCTTTTGCAAGGATTTCCAACATCATTTGGGTCAATTAGCACACTTAGAATTTTGGGAATCATGTGGGCATTATTATTGCATCCCCTTATTCCTATTTTTTTATTCTATCTCTAGTGTCATAAGGCATAGTTAAAATGAAAGTTTGGCTTGAGGCTGGTGGTTTGCTTTGCAGCGTGACAGTTTTAATTGGAAAAGAATTGAAAACTACCTACAAACAACATTTAGCAAGCTAGAGTTTCATGAGCACTAAAAAACATATCAAGGAGTACATTGTCATTTCAGGTCTCCCACCATTGCAAAAGCATCTTAATGTGCTGAGTTTCAAGCTCTGCATAGAAACCAACTACTTTTTCTCTCAATAAATATTCTATCTTTTGCTCATGTAAGCTATGTTCATGTGTACCTCAATCATATATGCTTTTTTACAAGTTATTCCTGCTTTGTTCAATGGTTTTTACAAATATGGATAACCAAAACCATGTTACTTATTTTGTGTACATAATAGAAAACAGAAAAAATTATATCTTTAAGCAAAAATAAAGGTACAATATAAATAGCATATATGATAAACAGCCAGAAGATTAGATTCTATTCTTATTCGGAGTAAATATTCCATTTAATACCAAATCAATTTTATTTTTACTAGAAAATAACCTGTAATGTATTAATATAATTCATGTTGAGATTAACAAATCAACTTTTTACATTTCAAGAGGAATCTTTCTTGAAATCTCCTGAATGCTACCATGTTCCAAGCTGAATCCTTGTGATTACTCTTCAGTTTTCTTCTGTTCTTGAGTCAAGTTTATGATAATCAGGATACTGTTTATCTGTGCAGTTTACTGTAAATAGGTAACAACTATCTCTTCCATGCTAAATAGTAAAGCTATGATGCAAAAACACTTACCTGTAAACTTTACAAGTATAGAGTTCCATGTAAACCAGGCTCACACTTAAATTCACTATTAATAGGCCATTATGGCTATATATGAAAAACACTGCAAGTGTGGGGGACAATAGAACAATTAAGAACATTTTGAATCTAATATCCCAGAACTGCAGAGTTCCCCTGTTAAGGCTTTTTTTTTTTAACCAACCATGCTATTACCTTATATACATGCAGTTCCTAATTATTACTGAGAAGCAAGCAACCACAACTTTACCACTATTCCAGCAACCAATTTAAAGTTTCCCCTCAGTTTAGAACTGTATATTTGTTTCCTTCCTTTACAAATAACTCAAGGCAGTGAACATATTCAACACATCTTCCTTCTCCTGTTTTCCCAAGAACAACAGCCCTGTGAGGTGGGTTGGGCTGAGAGAATGACTTGCTGAAAGTCATCCAGCTGGCTTTCATGGCTAAGGAGGGACTTGCAACTAAGTGTCCTGCTTTCTGTCCTGGTTTGGTCAACTACTAATATACTTTATATGTATATACAATCATGTTATCAGGCATTAATTGTCCTTGGGAAAACTAGGTACTAGTGAGAAGCTAACTATACATAGGTAGTCCTTGACTTACAACCATAATGGAGCCTGCTCATTACAATTGTAAGTTATGGCAATCATTAACTTAGGCACCCACATGATCGCCATGCTTAATGATGACAATCCTTGCTTTTCCCATTGCGGTTAAGTGATCCTGCATCCCCTTTCATTAATAATTCCTATTTGTCCCTAAAAGAAAGTTGTTTTCTTCAAGCTGATCTTCATGCCGTAACAACATGGTGCATTGTGAGCAAAGAAATTTCATTCCTTTCCTCACTGAAGCAAATGCTTTCTACAGTTTTAGAGATAAATAGTAAATAGGTAAATATAATCAACTTCACATCCAAATACCATGTATTCATAGATATCAGGTGTTTTAAGTATCAAAGTAGGGCTCGATAAAGTATATCACAGAAAACAGCATGATTTAGCCCTGTTATTCTCACTTTATTGCCATTTTTCACAATAGGTACATGCAATAACTACCGTATAGAGGTAGTCTTTGACTTATGACAATTGAGCCCAAAATTTATAGAGACATTTGTTAAATGAATTTTGCCCCATTTTACAACCTTTCTTGTGACAATTAAGTGAATCACTGCAGTTGATAACCCAGTTGTTAAGTGAATCTGGCTTCTCCATCTACTTTGCTGGTCAGGTGGTCACAAAAGGTGATCACATGACACCAGGACACAGCAACAATCATAATATGAACCAGTTGCCAAACATCTGAGTTTTGATCACAATTATGAGGATGCTGTAAAGGTTGTAACTGTGAAAATGGTCATAAGCCACATTTTTCAGTGCCACTATAACTTTGAACAGTCACTAAATGTACTGTTGTAAGTCAAGGACTACCTGTATACTCCTAGGTTACTGTAAAATAATCCAGGCATTTTGTTTATGGAGATTCTCAGTCATCCAGGTCATGGTTGTCCCAAAGGTGCTTTTTCAAGAGACAACTGGACTTTGTTTTCTTGACATTTTGCTTCTCATCCAAAAAGCTTCTTCAGTTCTGACTAGGTGGTGGAAAATGGCAGATTTATACTCCTTGTTGACAGCTGGTCATTTGCATTCTTTTAAAGAGTCATTAAGGCCACCTGGAGGGTTATCTGTGTCATTCAATCTGCCTTTGGATTATAGATTTCCTGTCTGGCAGATGGTCAGATTAGGTAATCATCTCTCTTCAACCCTTAGTCTTAATACTGGTACATCACAGGATTGTGTGTTGAGTCCCTTACTCTACACTCTTTAGGTGCAGGACTGCATTCCCACTCATGCCAGTAATACCATTATTAAGTTTGCAGATTATACAACAGTGGTGGGACTCATCTCCAGGGGGAGGGGGAGAGATGAGTCGGCCTATCAAAATGAGGTAGACTGGTTGCTTTTGTGGTGTGGAGACAATAACTTGGTCCTTAAGACCAAGGAGCTTAGAGTGGACTACAGAAGGAATAGATGAGACATCCAGCCCTTGGTTATCAATGAAGACCAAGTGGAGCAAGTGGCCAGTTTTAAGTTTCTGTCTGTTATCATAAAAGAAGACCTGACCTGGGCACTTATATTGCAGCATTGGTCAAAAGGGCCCAGCAGAGTTTATACTGAGACTTCTCAGAAAACAACAACTGCATGAAAAACTGCTGGTGACAGAGGATCATTGGTTGCCCTCTCCCCACTTTGGAAAAGCTTTATAACTCCCACTGCCTTAAGAAAGTTCAAAACATTCTTAAAGATCAATCTCATCCTGGGCACCCTTTTTTTGAAGTATTATCATCTGGCAGACATACAGGATAATAAAAACAAGGACAAATAGGCTGAAAAACAGCTTCTATCCCAGGGCAGTAACTATATTGAATTCTACTGTATAGTACAATATTAATGCAATATCAGGGATTTTCAATTCAATTGTATAGAATATGAAGGGTATGTGTTTGTATTTTATTTTTATAGCTATAATGTACACTGAAGATGGCATTTAATTTCACTGTACGAGATACAATGACAATAAAGTAAACTAAAATCAGGGTCACCTGAGTAGTACAAATGGATATGGAGCCTTCTTGGAACTGTTGAAAGAACTATGGCTGTAGACTAGAGATAATGGTGTTGTGTCCCTCTCCCTCTGTTCAAGTTTGATATAGATGGGCTCTTTGACTCCCTCTTTCAAACCACCAGTTCTCTCTGTCCAAAATGTGGGCTAAGTCTGGAGATGTTTTCTATATTTGAATGTATTCTGTGTCCTGTGCTTTGTGTGATTGTACCGATGGAGGCTCATTCAATTTCACTGCACACATGT
>JAEANM010027538.1:0-10526 GCA_017656035.1 Myanophis thanlyinensis | reverse complement strand
GGACTTCAACTCCCAGAATTCCTGAGCCAGCCATACTGGCTCAGGAATTCTGGGAGTTGAAGTCCACAAATCATGAAAGAGCCATAATCCATTACTGACTTTTTAAGAAGTAGGATAATTATCTCCAGCATGATCCTATGTAACCAGATTTTATTCAGATTATTTCTCTCTTTAAAGCAGAGGTAAGCAATGTGTTTGGGATAGTAGGCACATCTATCATTTTCAGAGATATGATTGCAGCATACTAGTATCCTATTTTTTAAAAAAGAAAAGAATCTTTAAAAGTTAAAGTTACAGTTTAAAAGAAAGTATGAGAATCAAGAGAAATGTCCACAGATACACACAAATAATTTACCTGCCTCCTTGTCTGAATATCAAAACAATGTAAGCCATTAGACCCGAAAAGTAGAATAGCATACATTAGAAATTTAAAATGCCCAGCAGCAGAAATGTCTTTATTTCTAAACGCAATATTAGGATTTTCATGCTGAACTCCTTCCCCTTCCTCCCATCAAACAAATGATTGTGAATGGACTGTTAGTTCTGACTCTGTTTTCTTTCTCTCACCAAGTCCTCTCATCCAGTTCAACTTGTTGCATTCAAAGTTCCATCTCTGCAGTGTCCCAACTAGAGCACTACTTCTGTCTACTTACATCAAGTTTGTAAATTTATTTCCTGAGATAAAAACTACAGTTCAAGACGTATTACGCAGTGACAGCCAACTAAAGAATGCCGATGTTGAGCTACAGCAGAGAGCTGTTGAGTACCTGAGGCTCAGTACAATTGCTAGTACTGATATTTTGGTATGTATGTATGTGTGGTTACATATATTTATAGTTACAAACCCTACCTCCAAAAATAGAGTTCAGGGTTTGTTTGGTTTTTTTAATTTTTTAAGACACTTTGTGGTGGCTTTGAAGGCAATTGCATATCTGTCTTCAACAAATTGTAGTGACGCCACCAGGGCTGAACCTCGGTTTGTGTGTGTGTAGATCTTAGGCCCAAGAAAGCTTCCATCCTCCCTTGGTGATTTGGAATCAGTGAATAGCGTCCTTGACTTACGACCACAACTGAGCCCAAAATTTCTGTTGCTAAGGGAGACATTTGTGAGTGTGAGTTTTGCCTCACTTTATGACCTTTCTTGCCACAGTTGTTAAAGTGAATCATTGCAGTGTTTAAATTAGTAACACGGTCATTAAGTGAATCTGGCTCCCCCCCATTAACTTCATTTGTCAGAAGGTCGCAAAAGGGGATCACATGACTACGGGACACGGCAAGCGTCATAAATAGGAGTCATCTGCTGAGCGTCTGAATTTTGATCCCATGACCATAGGGATGCTGCAGTGGTCGTAAGTGTGAAAAACAGCCATAAGTAGCATTTTTCAGTGCCGCTGTAACTTTGAACAGTCACTAAGTGAATTGTTGTCAGTTGAGGACTGCCTGTAGTGCTGCACTGGCCAGCTAGTTAAAAGCTACCGCAGCAGCCCACTCTTCCTAAGTCAATGAGGCACTACTTTGTAGATGCTCAGACAGTGCTGTCACGAAGCAAGTACTTTTATGAGATTAGTGCTCTTAAGAGCAGCATCTGATTCGTTCAGTTATCTGCTGCTTACACCTTTCCCCTTTAGAATGGTGGCTAGTTCAGCAGAAGAAAGGGGTGGAGACAGTGGTAGAGGAAGAGGAAGCAGTGAAAGGGAGGAGCTGCAGGTGGTGATATTCCCACTGCTTGAAACCAAGTCCGAGGGACTGAACTCAGGGCTCCTTTATATGTTCTGGAGTGCCAAAGAGTGATTTGCTTATTCAAGCAAAGTAAGGGCAACAACCTCTACCTTCTTGCTACCTTCATAGTTTTTGGGGAGACTACTGTAACAGTAAACACCTCCACACCTTCTGGCTGGCAATTCGTAATTGCTCCCCACTTACAGTCGTGCCCCTTTTCAGCAACATTTCCAGCCGGTTTCTACCCTGTCTCTACTTGCTGCTGTTGAACTATCTGTCCACGTCCATTTTCTTTTCAGAGCTCCTTAGGGACTCCGAAGTGGAGAAACCAGATTGACTGACGTTCTGGCTTCCACACTTGCCACATTCGCACAGGCATTGGTCTCTGTGCTTGGCGTGAAAAGAGCCTTTCAGGAAATCACCGAGGAGGGGAGCATTAGTGAACTCTCTCTCCCAAGGGCAACCCAGTGGGCGAAAAACGGTTAATATGGTCGGCATTCAGGCGGCCTTCAGGACTTAAAAGAAAAAGAAAAGAAAAAAGAGATCCACTCCTGACTTAGACAAAGCTGTTGTTCTATGTTAAGAGGTCCAAATGCATGTTTCTTAACCTTTGCCAAATGTGGCTCGGTTTCTTTCTAAGGCAACAGTGCTAGAAGAAATGCCTCCATTTCCAGAGAGGGAGTCCTCCATTCTAGCCAAGCTGAAAAAGAAAAAAGGTCCCAATACAGTTACTGATTTGGAAGAAACCAAAAAGGAAAGAAGCTCGGATATCAATGGTAGCACTGAAGCCACCCTTGTAAATGCAAGCACAGCGGTAGGTTTATAGTACCTGTTTTTTACTGTTTCAGAGTGGGAGGGACTATCACCCTTGTGTGGGCATTAATTCTTAAGCAATTCCAGACTTTTACTGCCGTATTGCCAATAATTTAATTATCATTCTTTCTGGCCTTTACATGCCTTTAATTTTATGTGTTTAATTGCTGCAATTATTTTTAATATTTTTATAACTATTTTCTGAGAGATCATTTATAATCTCCCTATCACCAAGAAAGCACCTTTGATTTGTGTTTAGCATAGATAAGTAATGTTTTGCTTAATAAATATAAATATTTATGGAGCAGGACCACCATCACAGTTCTGAGTCTGTTGCTCAAGTTTAACATCAACAGAACTCAAAAGTCCCGCTTGATCAGATTCTGCGGCTAGAGAGCTACTCATATTCAGGTGCTCCCAAAGAGAAACTCACCTTGGATCTTTCCAGTCATATCCGCAGGATCTAAATATGGGAGGCCCAAATGGAACATGTGGGAATAGAAATTGGGAATCCTACCTATAGCTTTTCCACATGGAGTCTGCTCATTTTCAGAGAAACATAGAAAGGTCTTCAGTTTTATTACGACCATTCACTTTGGAAGCAGACTAGTTTCTTCTGTTTACTTTAGTCTCTCTCTGTGTGTGTGTACTAAGTTAAGGATTTTTTAAAAAACTTCAGTACCACATTTATTTTAAAGTTAACATAGAAAAGCAGTGGTTTTCAAATTGGCAACTTTAAAATGTGTGGCTCTCAATCCCCAGATCTGCCCAACCACGAAGTTGAAATTGCTTACTTGAAGGCCATGTATATTAAAGTTGCCAAGTTTGAAAAACATTGTGGTATAGCACCTGATCTTTCATAAACAAAAACGAGGGGGGGGGGGGAGAAGGTATCTTGGCTTGGTATTTTTTTTAGCACATTAAAAACATCTGTTGTTTCTTGCAGTCTACTCCCTCTCCTTCAGCAGACCTGTTAGGTCTTGGTGCAGCTGCAATCACAAATTCTGTCCCTGCAACATCAAGTGGTAGCTTGTTAGTGGATGTGTTTTCAGACAATTCTGCAAATCCTGCATCACTTGCTCCTGGTTCCGAAGACAACTTTGCAAGGCATGTGATAAATCAGTGCTTCCATTTCTCCTCTTCTTATTCCTCCCAGGCTTTACCCAATGTAGTTCTTCTCTATTTCCATGAGGTTACAAAACTGTTTGTCACATCAAGTGTCATTGACTTGTTTTTCCAAAAATAGGATTGGCTAATTTCTATATCCTCCAGGTGATAGGATGGATTATTACCATAGAGAAAGGACCAGTTCTAGAGTAAACTTGGCAGTTTCTATTGCTATAGAGCTCCTAATTAAGAAAAACGTTTATTCAGTCCTATATACCATCAATGTACATGTTTCCATATATGTTATCAGCAAGGTTAAATATTTTAATCAAATTTCCTACCTTGCGTAGAATAATTTTTCTATAATTGGAAAACACTTTCCCTTCTAGGATGAAAATTCAATCTGTAATCTATCTAGATTTTTATGTCTTCTATTACTCTTGAGTACATCTCTATCTGTATTTCCTCTCCAAGATAGACTGGAAGAATGTAAATGTTTAAATACAATTTCACTAATGCAGCTGTTTCTTTACTTCTAGGTTTGTTTGCAAAAACAATGGGGTCCTGTTTGAGAATCAGTTACTACAGATTGGTCTGAAATCTGAATTTCGTCAGAACTTGGGTGAGTTCTATAAGGAGCTGTGATCACAACTATAAGGAGTTGTGATAATTGCTGTCTTAGATCTGTTTTTAAAAGTTATAATGGTTTTCAGTGTAAAGATGATGTATTTGATTCCTAAAGAGTTCCCCGTTATAAACAAGGTTTCTCTCAGAAAGCGAAAATTTTCAGAGATGCCTGTTGTATCCTATCACTTGATGAGTAGAAAGCTTCTGTAACTAAGAGCCCCATACAGGAGGTCCTCAGTTAACAACAGTAATTTCTGTCGCTAAGCTACATGGTAAAAAAGCACAATGTTGTATGACCCCATAACTTAGCAACAGTAATCCCACTGCTGCTGTTAAGCAAGATTGTTGAGGATTGCTAAGTAAGGACCACATAGGACTGCGACATAAGAAAAAGTAGGAATCTAGAATGCTGTTGAAATTGCATTCCAGTCAAGCCGACTGGTGGGCGAGAGATAAGGGTGGGTGGATCAGTGCAACAGAGTATGGGCAGGTGCTATGGAGTCTGAGATCCCCTATAGAAAAAGCAGCTGGAGCAACTTGCAGGAGTGACTTCTGCCAGCTTCCTCGTTGACTTTGCTTGTAGGAAGCCAGCAGGGAAAGAGATAAATGGTAATCATGTGGTTGCAAGAAGTTGCAACCATCTTAATGGCAAGTCAGTTGCCAAGAGCCCAAATTGGAACTTGCCTATGGGGATGCTGCACCAGCCATAACTTTGAGGACTGGGGGTAAGTCCCTGCTCTTCAACACCAATTTTAATTTCAAACAGTCACTGAATGAATGGATGTTATCTGAGGATTACATGTATTTTAAAACTATAATGGTTTCCATGTCTCCCAAACATCCATCTAGCGCATAGTATTTCTATATTTCACAAATAACCATTTTTTTGCTCAAAAACTACCCTTCACAATTTCACATGGCATTTTGAAAACATGATAAATGCATTTTTATGAGTATTTTTTAAAAGTTCTCAGTGGACTTCATCGGTAATATGAATCATTTGATTAAGATATTTTCTTCCTTTTTCTTCTTTTCTAGGTCGTATGTTCATATTTTATGGCAATAAAACTTCCACACAATTTTTAAATTTTGTTCCAACGTTAATCTGTTCAGATGATCTTCAGTCAAATATCCTTTGTCACTTATATTAATTGAGCGATATTATGTTCTAGACTACAAGAATATGATTATGTGTTACACTATCAGGCATTCTTTGTTAGTTTAGTTCAGTGCTCTCACTGCTTTGTTTGCCTGGCATATAGCTTTAAAGAAAGCAGAAATTTTTTTCAAAAAAAACTTTCAAATTAGCAATAAAAGAAACTATAATAAACTAGTCTTGTGCTTGTGTAAAAGAAATTCAGTGAAATTTTTATTTATCAGAGAGCATAAAGCAAAGAGAGAATCACCTGCTTAAATCTGTCAAAAGATAGTGTGTGTAATGTTTTCCTCCATTAAGAAAAGTGAGAGAGGAAAATTTGAACTGCACAGTCAAAAGAGAAAGAGAGCTGAACTGAAAGAACGTAAATTATGGAAGCACTGAGAATATCAACCTAACCAATAAGAGAGTGATATGAAATATGTCTTTTAGACAAGGAAAGGAGATAAAAAGTGCAAAATCCCTTTTCTAACCATCAGTATACATATTGGTTAGTGGTCTACGAGCAGAAAACTGGTGGTTGCATTCTGACCTGTTTTTCTAAGTTAAAGAGTATCAGTGAGATGAGAAAGAATAATTATACTTGGAAGATAGTTAGACCTTTGTCTCTTCCATAACAAATCCTATACAAACAGATGTTTTTTAAATTAATTTTTATTAATCCCTAGTGATTTCATGGGCAAACCTTCACTAACTTGACCTATCCATAGCAGTAATTTTTAGGTCTTCTAACAGCATCCTAGCAATCCCAATTTAATCCCAAACACACACTTAATCTATTTATTTCCCTTTTCCCTATCTTAATCTTGACAAACCTTTACAACCAGATTCTATCTTTGCAAGGTTCAGCAAAAGAAGAACAACAGAAAACAAACCTGTTTCCTTAACTTATCACGTCTGAATCTGCAGACTAAACCTGTTGACCCCACGGTGGAAGGGGGCGCTCAGGTACAACAGATTGTAAATATTGAGTGTATATCAGACTTCATGGAAGCGCCAGCCTTAAACATTCAATTCAGGTACGGTTGTTTATAAATTGTGAACATTGTTTTTCGTTTAAGTGCACTTCTAGAGGAATATCTGCAGTAATCCATTTCTATGAACAGACAAAAAAGTGTATTTTGTGACCTTAAATATTAGCTTATTGATGTTGGCATAAACTTTTGAGACCTTCAGATATATAAAGTATAATCCTGGGGGGAGGGGGGGAATGAAATAAAAAATGAAAGGAACAAAAGTAACTATTAGCAGCAGCTATTCACAAAACATGTGCTTGTTCTGCCAGCAGAATTATTTAAAGGGATTAATACTGTTATCATTTATTTGTGTTTTCATATATGGGTGAATTAAACATTTTAATGAGTTTTAGTTGAACTATTTCATGAGGAAATAGGCTTGATATATTTTATACAATGTGGCCATATTTTGTACAATGACATAGCTTGTACTTGAGGCCAGATGGAAAACCTGTGAAGTGTTCTCCACATCCCCCTCATGAGTATTATTTACCACACTGCCATTTTTAGAATAAGTAAGAATCATTGTCTACATCTCTGCTTTTCATTTCCCTCTTAATTTATTGAGTCACCCATGCCCTTCTACCATAGGCATATTCACTTTGAATTTTTCTGCATCTGTTGGAGCATACCCCATAAAACCTTTTGCTACCAGGCAACACCTTGGAAGCATAGGATCTGATTGGCCTGGTCATTTAGGCAAGGCCTGCTAACAGTCTCCACTCATTGCAAGATTCATGGGTGTGGGCAGGATGGTGATCATTCTCAGTGGTGGCTTTCTGCATTATGAGAAATCTCCCTCCGGGAAATACATGAACTTCCTACATTGCTTGCTTTTTGTAAGCGAGGGGAAAATATCCTCTTCCAATGTGCCTTCCTTAAAATTATTGGGATCAGCAAAAGTAATTTGCTTACTGTGCTGACTTTAAATGTTGTATTGTATGGCATCTATTTCGAAGTGGAGAGTTGAGAATCCAGTTTGGCATGGATGCTACTGGGATACTTCTTTAAAACAATAGTCTGGTTTTTTTTAGGGAGGGGGGGAATGATGATATTTAAAAAGGTGTAATTGGGTCACATGCTTATGGGGGGAAAAGGAAAGATTTGGATAAATTTTGTATGTGCATCTAGATTGTTTAGATTTTCTTTAAAAGTTTGTCATTGCCATTTCCAGATATGGAGGAACTTTACAAAATATCTCTGTGAAACTACCCATCACATTGAACAAATTTTTCCAGCCTACAGAAATGGCTGCTAATGACTTCTTCCAGAGATGGAAACAACTGAGCAAGTAAAATTATTTTAATCTTGCATGTCCTTAATTATTACATACTATATTACTTTTTCCAGGTTGTCACTTGGATTTTAATGAACACTGACACCTAGCTCAAATGAAAAAGGAACCTCTTTAGATGTAAATTCATGAAGGAGAATATTTGTAACTTGGGGTTGAAATGAGAGATCTTTGGTGCTCTCTGAGCTTGGTTGTTTTCTTGCAGGCATTTTATTAGCCAAACTAGGTAACATCATGTTGTTGTTGTTGTTGATGATGATGATGATGTTAACTAGATTGGGTGATAAAATGTCTGCAAGAAAACAACCAAGCTCAGAGAGACCACCAAGGATGCCTTGTAAATTCATGATTTGTTTCTGTAGGAGCCAGATTTTAAGCTCCACTTCCTTTTTCTCTGCAAAGCAATTCAGTCCTATCTTTGAGTCTGTTTTTTTTACTGATTTTGAGCTACTTGCCCTAAGTTCTCATTAATTTGGGGGAATGACTTGATATGTGATTTCTAAAAAGAGCTACCATTTTGCAGCCACATATGTTGCCTTTTCTCACTCAGAATTCTGGCAGGCCACTGGAAGGCAAACTGTTCTCTAACATCCTTCTATCTCATTATTCTTCCTGGAAGATGAGACCCAAACTGCAGTATTCATTTATGATACAGAGATAAGTCAAACAGAAAGAAGCCTACATTTGAGTGAGGCAGTCCAGGATAAAGGCTTTGCCTGGGCTAACAAAGTCTGTAAAGCTGTGGTTTACTTTTACTTAATTGGCTATGTCACAGTGATTTACAATAAGTTCACACAACTTAACTACATTAAGATTTAGTATCTACATGACCCCAGTGAATATCTCTTTGGTTTCTAGCACTCTAGCCTGTCATAAATGTTCTCTTATGTGGCTCATGTGGAATCAGTGTAAGAAAAGGGATGAAGAGATTTAAATAGATGTTTAAACAAATGTTATACTGGCCATGCTATTTCAGAAATTCAGAATGTCAATATCAGAACTCACATATTCATATATAGTTAGGAAACTTTCATACATTGTCAGGAACAGAATGATTCAATTTATTGTTCCAAGTTTAGTATAACATGGACTATTTTTGGTCCTATCTTTTAAGGGGCTAAAATTAAACATTGAATTGTTTAATAAATTGTGAGCATTAATAAGCAGAAGCTAAACAAATTTAGTCTTTCTGCATATCCATTTATTTTGATATCGGCTGAATTCCTGGAAAATATTTGACACTTCTTCCATCTGTCTATGCATATATCCACCTCTCTGTCCATATAGCTAAAGAGCAGCCTACCTAAGAATACTTGGTTTTGGTCCATTGGTTAGCACGTTGCTATGCAAATCCTGTAAGATTCATTGTTTAGGAGAAGAGTGCTATAAACATGGATGTAATGCACTGCTACTTCTGTGTAAAATGTGTTTACATTCTGTCAGAAAATTTTTTGCTGCAGAAATATCATGTTTCCTGTAAAATAAGACCCACACCCAAAAAAAGCCCTATCGTGTTTTTAAACTCATGTGTTCAAATTAAGCCCTACTTCCAAAATTAGCCCTAATGAAGACCCATCCTGCCCTGGGGTACAGGGGGTAGAGAGAGGCATACAGATAAAAATTAAGGTGGGGATGTGGGGAGTGGAGCTGCCCTACTTACCAGGTCTTGCACACCCTGGCACCTGCCTTATCTTCTGTAGCCGCTTGCTGCCGTTCATATGCATCACCACCAGCCTCCGTTTCTCCTTCAGAGCCCCCCAGAAAGCCCTCTGCAGCTGAGAAATGGGCTCCAGATTGACATGTATGGTGCCCCCTGGCTTCCATTTTACCTTCACAGGCCTTCTGGAAAGCCCTCTGCAGCCAATAACAGAGCTCCGTATCAATCTGGAGCTCTGTTTTTGGCTGCAGAGGGCTTTCTGGAGGCCTCTGCTGGGGAAACAGAGGCTGGGGACAACATGCGTGAACAAGCAGCCACAGAAGAAGTGGGCAGCAGCAGACTCCTGCTAGGCAGGAGTGTTGATGCTGCTGCCACAATGTAAATCAGTAATTAGACCCTGCAAAAAGAAGCCCTAGCTGTTTTTCGGAGGTCAAAAGAAAATAAGACCTGGTCTTATTTTCAGGAAAACTTGGTACAATAAATATGAACTGCTAATATTGACTCTTGATGTTCTTCGTAGCCCTCAACAAGAAGTACAGAATATTTTTAAAGCAAACCATCCAATGGATGCTGAAATTACAAAGGCAAAAGTAAGTATAATGACTTATCTTGCCCGGAGGATTTTATTTCGCCTTCCAGTACAGTTGCTTCTGTGGTGTCAAAACTTTATAATAATAGAAAATAAAGCCATTGCCTTTAATTTGTTTTTTTTTTTTAAACACCTGACAATAATAGTAAAGTTAAAGCTATGGACATAACAGCTTACTCAATCAGTGCTTTTGTTTTAAAAAATAAATGTCTGGACATTAGGAGTCAAAATCGCATGGGACCCCATTACTTGGTAATTGTATGGTAGGAAATTTGTTTTGCCTCTTTACATAAACACATGAAAACAGCCAAAGTGTTGTTCCAGCAACGAAGATATTTAGGATCTTCTTAATTTGGGTATCTTTTTTCCTTTGCCTCTTGAAGGATTCTGTTTTATTCATTAAGAAGGAGAAATTTATTATGCTGTTGTGTTTCTTGTTGTGCTTATCAAAATAAAAAGTAAAATAAAAATCCCCCTGAGATTCGGACCATCACTGACCTGAGAGTTTTCCGACGTGCATTAAAGACCCATTTTTTTCAACTAGCTGG
>JAEANM010027536.1:0-10526 GCA_017656035.1 Myanophis thanlyinensis | reverse complement strand
CCCAGAATTCCTGAGCCAGCATGGCTCAGGAATTCTGGGAGTTGAAGTCCACGAGTCATGAAGGAGCCGTAATTGCCTACCCCTGTACTAGGATATCACTTTCCCAAAAATTGCCAGCCAGGGTGATCATTCAATAAATGCCAATGCAATATATTCAAGGGTTACCAACTTGGGCAAGGCTACAATAGCTGTATACACACAGCTATACCATTGTGCACATCACATCACATCACATCACATCACATCACATCACATCACATCACATCACATCACATCACATCACATTGTGGTCTGGAAAAGCAACCTTCCTTTGTTAGACTCTTCAATGGTTCTGAATTGCTTCAGTTGCATCCTTTACAATGGCTTTGCCCAAATTATTAACTGAGCTCTATTTATGAATTCTTTAGAAGCTTTTTTTTTTCTTGGTTGAACAAACCAACCAGCCAGCAATCCTGTGGCATTGTTGGCATTGTTCATACTCTGTGCGGCATAATCTGTGTGGGGTTCATGCCACTAGATGTCAACCTCTGCCCCACTTTCCAGTCATGCCTCTAGGAACATATTTAAAAGATGCCTTTGAAGCGTCTGGTGCTACACTTTCCAATGAGGGGATAGATTTTATGTATATGGGTTTCCTTCAGCAGAAAACATTTCACATGGCTAAGTGGCTTTAATTAAGGTTGCTAATGCCACTTTTTGTGAAGTTGGTGCAGATTTCCTCCTCTCTGTTTTTTCTGCAGGTATGTCTATTCTACATGGGCTGAGGTGAGCTCTTCTTTTGTTTGGCAACAAGGGGGACAAGAAAGAGACAGTAGCCCAGAACATTTTCTTGTTGCTAAGAAGTATAAAGCCCTGAGTTCTTTCTGCTAGGTGTACACTAGAAACAAAGTCTTTTAGGATTCTAGGAAGAAAAAAAAAGGATTTGACACAATTCAAGTTTCAGTGGAATCAGGAAAATATCTTCTGAGAAATGAAAAAGCAGAACTGGCTCAACAGTACAAATTGATAACATCCATTTAGGTTCCACAGGAAATGCTTCAATATAGAAATTTCATGAGCATCAGTTTCGATCATAGAAGGTGCATTCAAATTCTTATCGCCGAATGTCAATATTATTTTTTTCTCATGCTTTTTCCCACAGAAACTGCAGAAATATTGCTCAAATATTGTAAGATTATTGAAGATCTTCATTTAAGTAAGAGAGATGTTTCTCCTTGTGCTACGTTATAAAATGGAATGAATGATTGCATGTTATACATGAAACATGTATGGATGTTATAGAAGGAAGGATGATTTGCAAAGATAAATATAGAGATGTATAATGATTATTACTCAAGTCAACTAGAGGTAGCTGTATGTTTAATTTTCTATTCTTACCTTGCAGTTTATTATTGCTTACTCTCTTTCTGAAACTGCATAATGTTGTTTACCGAGAAAGGATAATAGTATGATGGTCATGCATGTATAATGCCACTAGCCATAAAATGACTGCTATAGTGGTGCCCATTCACTGGAATATTCAAATGAACAGCTTCTTCTATATTGATTATTTATATTTAGAAGTACTATACCTGTGCTGTAAACATCACTAGAAGGAGGCAGAGAGTTAGATATAAGGGTGAACCAGATTTTTGCATCTCGTATACTGCCATTTCTGGCTATAAGGCAGTTGAAAAACTCTGGGTGCTAAGGCAAGTTGCAGAAGTGAATGCTAAAATACTTATATTTATATTTATATATTTATATTTATGACACTAACCAACAGAGTTACACACAAGGATCTATTCATTAGAAAATAGCCAGCTAAAATTAATTGAAGGCCAGCTAAAACAGGAAATGGTCAACACTTAGTAGTCCCACGCAAAAACGGACAGAAACGTCTCATGAAGAATTTTGAATAAAATGCACAAGGAAAATCATATAGCAATTCCCTTGAAATATTCCAAATCAGCAGCCAATGCTGCTGAATCAACAAATTATGTCAACATATTACTGGGTTTTTAGAAAGGAAGGAAGAGGCAAAGGCTGTAATTCAGTTATGTAGCAAAAAAATTGTAACAGAAGCCTATGTGCCTTGCACAACCATATATAACCATATGCTAGTAGTTGTTATAATGCTGCTGTATGGTACAAAGGATTTATTGGCAAGACATTGCAGTTAACAAACTGTTTAGTTTGTAGTAGCCCAAGAAAAGTAATTCTAGCACTCTACAACAATATAAATAATGCCAACAACAATATATAGTCACAGAGCTGCAATATACTATATGTGGATGTGTGAATAAACCATGAAGTTAATACAGAGAGAGAGAGAGAGAGAGAGGTGTTAGTGGATTAACATGTATTTATTAATTACATTAACATTTATTTATTAATATACTATTCATGGGGCTAATGGCCTCAAAACAATTCATTTATTTATCGTATCAACTTGTATGCTATCTCAATCATAAGAAGTACATAACTCTGGTAACTTTAAATTTAAGTGTAAGGACTTATGCAGGAAAAAAGAATAAAAGCCTAGATAATGTACCAATCAAAACCTTTTTAAAAGGGAATCCACTAGTGAAAATAAGAAAACAAGCACTTGAATATCTACAGGAAGAAATATGTTTCATTTGCCTCTAGGTCTACTGTATACAGTCTAGTGGAAGGATTTTCAATAAATTGGATGAAACCCTATAGAGAAGAACCTGTCCCTGATAATCATCTAGTGGCTCCTAGACGAGAGACTTCAAAATGCCTTTAGCCATTGGGCAGAGGTGGATAAAGGAAAAAAGAACAGACCAAAAGCAGTTGACATAACTGGCTGCTACAATACTTGTCCAAAGTAGTGGGGACTGACTGATATTGTAGGTACTGAAATTAAAGTTGTTGGTTATCGTTTTTTAGGAAAAGCAAACAAAAATTTTGGAACAGACTGGAGATGCTTTGCTATTTTTCAAGGATCATATTTTACTATATTGTTAAATATATTGATGATATGAAAAAGGCTACAGTAGACTGATTCAACAATGCTCACAAACTATTGAGCTTCCAACTTAGTCAACTCATCTTATCAATGGCAGTGACAGTACACAATCACACTAACTGGACCAAAAGTCACTTTGAAGATTCAAAGTGGATTCTCCTGAGCTTTCTCCAAGAATTTGGCAAATTTTCATATTCTTTTCTAAAATATGGCCAGACTTTGGTTATGTTACCTGGGATTTTGAATAATCTCATGTAAGAATGCTGAAATTTCATGAAATTTTAAAATCCCAATTTAAGACCATTAAAATATATATTTTTGTAAAGGAATGGGAGGAGGAGGAGGATGTCTTAGGAATATAAATATACATGGAAAGCTAGGTCAACCCAAAGTAATGTTAGCAACAATATGGTAAAGGTAAGGTAAAGGTAAATGTTCCCCTCACACAATCATAGTTAAAGGTGCTGTTGAGATCTTCCCAAGTTTTGGAACAGAGGCAGGGACTTCTCAAATAAAGGTATCAGAATGTTTTTTTTAATGGGGAGGTAGAGTCTATGGTTCATTCAGCATTCCTGATCTTTTTTTAAACTAGGTTTTTCTTTTCTTTTATACAAATAGAAGGTAATTTGCCTATTGCATAGTCTTTTATACTATATTCTACTATACAATCAAGAGTACCGATAAAAGACCTCCAGAATTAAAGTCTTTAGAAAAATCACGTACAATTGTAATACTCAGCCTGAAGATGGCAGGACATTAACATAAATTATTTTTATGGTTTTTTTTTAGAAAAGTGTTCCTTCAAATTTGGCTTAAAATGTTTGCTATTTTTTTACCCAGGCATTATTATTGTTTTGAAGCCAAGGTTCTGGTGCTCTGCCCAATGACTCTACCAACTGAAGGATAGTTTTCAACACTCATAGATTGGTGGCATTCTGCCAGGAAGGTCTGAAGAGTCAGTCTGGCACAGCTCAAAGGGTTTTGTGTGAAGTCACTGCTTGTCGATAACTGCTGGGCATTGAAAGGCAGCTCCTATAAATGCTAAACTCAAGGAAACACTTTTTTCCTACCATTTCTATGGTACAAAATATTTATTTATACTCTTTTAGAGAGACTTTCTGGTTCCTTTGATGTCCCCCAGCCCCCTGAGTTGTCTAGCACAGAGGAAAAAAGGACTGAGTAATCATAGTCCATTTATTCCATTTAATCTCTTTTTATAATAAACTTATATTATTACACTCAGGTCTGCCTTCCAGTTTCCCCAAAAATACCATTTCCTTACGAAATAAATTTAAACATTTTCTATTTAATTTACAGGATGTTTTAGAATTTATATAACTTTTTTCCCCCTCATGGGTGTTTTTGAGCTTACTGTGAGATGTGGAAATTGCTGCTTGTATTGTTTTACAGTTTCCCATCTTTCAAACACTCTGCAATTTCCCCAGCTGTCCATGCTTGCTGATATGCAAAAGATCCACAAGTATTTTAGTCAAGCTAATTAAATTTCAGGTTTTAAATGGAATAGCTTTCAGGTGTGACTTTCCTTTAGTAGTAACAATGATTTTGGCTCTTTATAAATCGCATGCAACGTTTAGTGCACAGCTCTCCAATCTGGGTATCCTTTAGTAATATTAGAATACAGTTCCCACAATTCCTGATAAGTCATCAGAGAAAGATAACAGGATCTGAAATCCAGCACTGTTGGAAGGGAAGGTATAAGGCAGTGGTGGCAAACTCTGGCACGCATGCCAGAGGTGGCACTCAGAGCCTTCTCTGTGCATATGCATGCCATCATCTAGCTCAGCTCCACCACATTTTTCCATGGTGTTTCTCACCATCATTTGCAGGAAAACAGAAGTTTCCCTGCAAATGGCAAAACAGAAGCTCACAAAAGAAAAAGATCTCACCTCTTGCAGAGCTGCCAATGTTGTGATGTCCTACCTCCTGTCAGCCAGCGGGTCTTTGGGTCTCTGATACATATGCACATGACTTGCAATTTGGGTACTTGGTCTCTAAAAGGTTAGCCATCACTGGCTTAAGGTAAAGGTAAAGGTTCCCGTCGCACATACATGCCAGTTGTTCCTGACTCTAGGGAGTGGTGCTCATTTCCATTTCTAAGCCTAAGAGCCAGCACTGTCTGATGAAGATTCCATAGTCATGTAGCTGGCATGACTAAATGCTAAAGGTGCACAGAGTGCTGTTATCTTCCCACCAAGGTGGTCCCTATTTTTCTACTTGGCATTTTTACATACTTTTGAACTGCTAGGCTGGTAGAAGCTGGGGCAACTAATGGGAGGTCACTCCATTATGCATTGCTAGGGATTCAAACCGCAGAAATACCGACCTTTCTGATCAACAAGCTCAGCATCTTAGCCACTGAGCCACCACGTCCCCATATTGAGCCACCACGTCCCCATAGGGAAGGTATACCTAACAAGGATAAAACCAGAAATAAAATGTTTTAATAAAAATTTCAATCCTATTTCCTAATAATTGAGGGTTACAAGTAGTTGTCAAAAATCTGAACACTCATGGGTTTGTCTCCAAGAAAACTGGCTCCTTGCCAAGCAATTCTTTTAAGTTTCATTGTTTGATAGGAAACAAACAAGGGGAACAGCAATGGGTGCGCTCATATGAGGGTCTAAAAATAGAATGGCAGCGTTAAGGAGCCAAGGTTCTTGACTGTCATTTCCTCCACAGATTTAAAAAAAAAACCTTATTTTTTAAAAGGAAGCCAAGAACAGGCACTCAGTTAGATATTTGTCTCCAACTATTTTGCAGTAAATGGCTGCAAACTCCTCCTGGCTTTCCATAAGGATGAACCTTGGATCACAACGAGGCATGAACTGGTTGGGTGGGTTCAAGGGAAGTTATGTGACTCAAAGCCCATTGTAAAATAGGATCGCTTTGTGATTCTTTTTCTCTGTGTTGAAGTTTAACAAAGGTACAAATTAATTAGCTGAATGATACCTTTTACTGGATAAAAAATGGGTGCTTTAATTTGCAGCTGTCTAATTGACTTCTAATTTATCTATTAAATTTGCCCATCTCATTATCAAGTGATTCTGGGTGCTTATAATTTTGTTTCTGCTATACTACCAAGAAAGCAGGTCATGTGTATTCAATGTTAGTAATATTTAATACCACTTAATAAAGGAATCTCTGTGGATTTTACTCTGCTAGTGGTTGCTGATTATAGGGTGTGGTGCTTATCTCTGTTTTAAGGCCATTGAGCCAACATTGTCTGAAGACATTTTGGTGGTCATGTGGCCAGCATGACATCACAGAGCACTGCTACCCTCCCACAGACATGGTACCTATTTATCTACTCACATTTGCATGCTTTCGAACTGTTAGATTGGGAGAAGCTGGTTGAGGATAGGAGCTCAGCTCACCCCATCAAATGGCACTCGGGTCTCAAATCTGGGCTGCTGGCTTTCCAGCCCACAAGTCCAGCATCTTAACTTCTGAGCCACTGCACCGCCCAATATTACTGAATACTTAGATTAAATTCATGCATTGCATTTTCCCTGCTTAATAATTGCCCAAACTTTGTTGTGAAAACTGTCATGAAACAATTTTCAGGGGGTCAGATTTGGTCTTGTTTTTTGTCCCATTATCAGAGATGGTTGATAGTCTTTTCTGCAGAGCAGAAATGGATGGCTTTGCTTTGTATTGTTCCTTTGCTGCATGGTTTGCCTGCTCCATTACCAGAGTCCTCCTATCTGTGCCAGACCACTTTAGTTTGCCAGAGGCTACCCTCAGCAGCTCATTAATTACAGTAATTTACAGAGGAAGGACTAGTTCTTCAAATCAGTCAATACTTATCATGCACTCTAAACAGGTTCTATGCCTACTTTTATCAGCACTGAATAAATAATGTAGTGGTTACGAATTTGTGTAGTAAAAAGAAATTTGCTAGAACCTAAAGAAATGTTTATTGTTTGACTTTTAAATTCACGTACAATTTTTTTCCTGGAGTGTATAGATTCCTATTTGATAAATTCTTCTGTTACCTGGTGGAGAAGGACTTCAGTTCTTAACTGAAGAAGTTTCTTGTATGAGAAGTGAAATATTTTCAAGGAAAAAAACATGAAAGTCCACTTGCTTTTTGAAAAGCACTTTTGGGACCCATATGTTTGAGAATCTCCAGAGACATATGAGGTTTGACCAGAAACATGTCATGTCTGTGTTATAGATACAAAAATGGCTGTACTTATTCACTGGGAATTGGGTGGTATAAAAATTATTAGATACAGTACATGCCCCCTTTTTGCTAGCAAATGGTATCACATCAATCTGGCTTGTTCATAATGTAATCTGAGTTTTTATGGCTTTTTAAAAATCATTTTTATTTTGTTCTCCAGTTATGTTCAACTAAATTGCATGTTATTTTGTTTGAAAATTGGGAGCTCATTCTAAGCAGCTTCCCTTTATTCTCATTCTGAACAGAGTTCAGCTCTTTTGCAATGTGACTCAGGTGCAGTGAGAAATTGACTAAAGAAGGTGAAGAGGGAAATGATGTAGAGGAAGAAAAGAAAGTTGAGAAAGGTTGAAAGAGGGCAGGTCACACGCATGTATCAGGTCTAACAGTAATTTGTGTGTGACAGGAAAGCAATCCTAGCAGAAGAACTATATTTAGGTGAGCTCTTTGCTTTCCTGTTGTTTAAACCTTTCTCTACTCCGTTTTACATCAGAAGCTGGCAAGAAGATTGATGGAAACATATACAAAAGTATAAAATATATAAAAAGTTCATGCAGACAAATAATGGTGCAGGGTAAATTTCTTAGCTGTGCAGAAGATTGACATAAACCAATGTTAATTTTTTTAGATCAGAGAAGATCAGCAGTCCCAATTCTTTAAATGGTTTCATTCTGGAAGCATGTGAAAAGAGAAGTTGAACGCAGGATTTGGAGTGGTGGTCATGAGTGCGATACTCTCTGAGCTATAGGTAATGCTCGATTTACAACCACAATTGAGCCCAAATTTTTTGTTGCTAAGTGAGACAGTTGTTAAGTGAATTTTTGCCCCATTATAAGACATTTCTTTCCATAGTTTTTAAGTGAATCACTGCAGTTGCTAAGTTAATAACACAGTTTAAGTAAATCTAGCTTCCCCATTGACTTTGCTTCTCAGAAGGTCCCAAAAAGTGATCACATAACCCCAGGACCTGGCAACCGTCATAAATCTGAGTCAATTGCCAAGCATCTAAATTTCAGTCATGTGACTATGGGGATGCTGCAATGGTCATAAGTGTGAAAAATGGTCATAAGTCACTTTTTTCCAGTGCCGTTGTAACTTTGAACAGTCACTAAATGAATGTTGTAAGTCGAGGACTACCTGTAGTTGACTGCCAGGATAGCAACAGAACATAGACTTATATCCTGCTTCACCGTGCTTTACAGCCCTCTCTCTGTGGTTTACAGAATCAGCTTATTGAGCCCAACAATCTGGGTCCCCATTTTACCCACCTCGGAAGGATGGAAGGCTGAGTCAACCTTGAGCTGGTGAGAATTGAACTGCCACATTGCTGGCAATCGGCAGTCAGCAGAATTAGAGAACGTGATACATATTGACTGATTTGAAGAACTAGTCCTTGCTCCGTAAATTAATTAACGAACTCTAGCACAGATAGGAGGACTCAGGTAATGGAGCAGAGAAATGAATAATACAAGACAAAGCCATTCATTTCTGGTCTCCAGAAAAGACTGTCGACCATCTCTGACAAGAAACAAGACCATTTTTTTCATGTTTCTATCTCATGTTAATCCATTTATTAAACAATTAAGCATTTGGTAAAAACAAGGCCACTTTATCCTTCTTAAATGGGAAGAAGGCCATCAATTTAGAGATTTAGGACTGGACCAATTCAGAAGATACTGGGTTATCAATGGTTGCTAGATGGATGGCAGTTCTGAACTTCTGAAACCCAGGGTATTACATACATATTTTTTCAAGTATTTCATAGAATTTATTTTTTTTATATCAGTTGAGTATTGAGCCATTGGTCTCAAGAGAAATTGACCAACCAGCTTGTCTGACCTCATGGGCTGAGAGAGACTGTCAGCTCCAGGCATATTATACTGTATAACCCGGAGCCGCCATTCAAGAAGAGGGGCCACATTGGGGTTTTCCGAACTGATACTCAGCTGTGTGCGAAACAGCAGAGTGTTGGTATTGCAGCAGAGCAAGGACTGTAGCCATTGCAAAACAGACCCAGAAACTCTAAACCCAACAGTTACGAGAAGTGTTGGTCACAGTGCAGTTGATCCAGCTCAACCGCACAACTGTTGAGCATGTCCATGCTGCCTTGCTTCTTCCAGACAATCACAAGGCAACAAACAAAGAAACTATGATTAGTTGAGCTCTGGAATAGGGTAGGGTGGGGTGGGGACATGCGCGTGTGATGGGTGTGCAGGGTGGGGGCATGGCAGACAGCATTTAACTGGTGGAGGGAGAACAGGAAGGCAATACTAACTTCACTTTACTATGATGGTAATTGTCAGTTTGTGCTGGAGGTTATGGCAGAATAAATCCTGATTCTTATCAATCAAGGCTGAGTCCGTCTTTGTTTCTGCTGGAACCTAACAGAACCTGACAGAGACTGACTGGCCCAAAGCCAAAGCCAAAACCCACCTAGCTGGCTTATGAGCCTAAGGTAGAACTCATAGTCTCTAGCCTGGTGCCTTAACCACTAGACCAAACTGGGTCTCTCCAGGATATAATATTTATTATCCACAAATTCTTTAATTCCAGTTTAAATTTCAGTTGATATTATTCTGGCCCATTCTAACTATTTCAAAATCCAGAATGTTATCTTGATGGACATAGTTTCATGCAAAGCTTTAGAAACCACCCAGTTTCTGACCATTATTCTTTTCTCATTTGCCCTGCCTAATGCCTAAATGTTACCTTCTTTTCCGGTTTAACCTATTGCTTTTATAACATCCCTCTATATTTCAGTGTTTAAAATGGTGGCATTTCTCATCTCTTTTGCATGGTAGGTGCTGGCATGCTAGGAGCATCTCATCTAAACTCTTCTGAAAAAAACTGTATGCTATTTTACATTGAAGTACTGGAAAGAGTGTTATATTCTGCACTAATGAGAACAAGCCAGAAGCAATCTTTCACCATTATAATTATTGCTATTACTCCGCATAAGAAATCTTATATTCCTTAACATAAGAAACATATTCCGTTGCAATTGTAGACCAGGCCATAATCAACTGATGGATATGTCTTAAATGGATGAAGTTCTGTTAATATTTGGAGATGAAGGATTTAAGACTGCAGGTGGCAAATAAAGATGCAAAATGGAAGTGTCCATATTGCACACTGTTGCCACCATCAGCCTCCCGCCGGCCAGTACATTCCCACAGGGTGGGCCTTCTTGGGGTCCCATTGCCTGGACGTTGTCATCTGACAGCCCCGAGGGTTTGAGCCTTCTCTGTGGGGGTACCCTCCCTTTGGAACGATTTGCCCCCAGAGATCCGGACCATTACAGACCTGCGGACCTTCCGGTGCGCATTAAAGACCCATTTGTTCCAACAGGCC
>JAEANM010027535.1:0-10526 GCA_017656035.1 Myanophis thanlyinensis | reverse complement strand
TTTTATTCATTTCATCAGAGCTTAAATTCATAATTCCCTTAACTCCCTTTCCAGTATTTCTCCTTTTAATCTCAACAGAAACAGCTAAATCATAAAAGATGGCGTCGTCTTCTTCTTCGAGAAGACTGCATTCTTAATTATTATTGGTATATAAAGTAGACTCAAGGGAATTTATTTAAGATTTTGTTTATTTAGTTTCCAGAAGCACATTTTCAGGTTGCCAATACTATGCTTTTCTGACCCTGTTGTCCTTCAAGTTTCCTTAAAATCTCCCAACATGTCATTCAACTTTGTGTAAAAGTGGTCAGCCTCCAAGTTCAAACAATTCAATTAAGGGGATAAGTAAAGTAATTGTGGAAATAGACTATTAAACAATCTCCTTTGATTTGGCTCTGCCATGCCCTATATAAATCTCACAGACTTTGGTTTTCCTCTTACGACATAGTAAAAAGAACATCATGCCCCACTCAAATGTCTGAAGACTTTTTTTTTAATGATGTCTAAAAGTCTGGAAAATGCTACAAAATTATTTCTAAAACTCTTTGAGATTCCCCCAATCCGCTGTCAGAGATATAAACTATAAGATTTAAGACAAGAGTGAATCTTCCCAGGAATAGCTAACCTGTCAAAATAATCATGAGTGCAGTATAAAATCAGGAAGTCCTAAAGAATCCCAGAATAATAGAGATCTTATTAAAAAGCAGTAGGTAAAAATGATATTCATGGAAAAGTAGCAAGAGAGAAAATTGCCTACTGAGAAATGCACTGATGTTTAACTGAAGTTTGCAAAAAAAAAAAAAAAACCATTAAAAATAAACATGTAGATGGCCATTCAGACTTAAGGAGGAGCATTCTATGGACAAATGAATCTATAATGGACACAAAGATTCTAGTGTCAGCCCTTTTGGATAGGAGTTATCAAGAAACAAGCATGGCAGCGATTTCAGAAAACTCTTAATTGTTTCAGGGTAGAGTTAAAAAAAATATTAAAAGTCTGCCAACATTACTCTCGGTCCTATCATATGCTATAAGTTAAAAAAAGGTAAAAGTTTCCCTTGTCCAGTCGTGTCTGATTCTAAGGAATGGTGCTCATTTCAGTTTCTTAACTGAGGAAGCCAATGGAGTCTGAAGACACTTCCATGATCATGTGGCTATCATGACTATATAGGAGGCACACAGAACAGTGTTATCTTCCTACCAAAGTGGTACCTATTTATCTACTTGCATTTGTGTGTTTTGAACATCTGGGTTGGCAGAAGATTGTATGCTATATAAATCGAGTAAATAAATAAAATAAATGCCAAACTTCTAGATGGGATTATTTTGATTTTTTTCTCATATTTTCCTGTTTCTCAGGTTTGTTGATCTTTTTCTGAAAGTCAGCTCCCACTACTCAACCTTAATAGTTCAGTTCTTCATTGCCCATTCTCAATTGGAATATACGGCCATTTCTCTGCCAGCTGAAGCTACAGTAAGGATAGTGGTCCCAAACATACCAGTAAGTCTACAAGAAAATGGATGAAGTAAAATTCACATTCCAAAATGACCAAATCCAATCTAGAATTAAGCTTCATAGAGATTTCATGGTAGGACATGGTTATCTACAGTTCAAATAATAAAACCTACTTAAAGTTACCACATTGAACCAGTTCACCATGGAGAAATGGACAATTAATATGCAAATGTGAGAATCTGTTCACCAATTATAGGGCAAATTTGGATGTAATTACTTAGATGTAATAATTATATCCAAAAGGTACAATTTGCTAAATTTAAAATGGTGATTATCACACTTTAGATAACCTGCTTTTGAAATAAACAAAACGAATATCAAATTTAAATGTTATTTGTGCACTCTGAGCTTTTTTGTACATTAGTGAGATTCATATGATGCTGTGAATATATACTATGCTAAAAATGTGTGCAAGTTCAAAAAAACTTGAAAAAGGATGAATTTTTCCCCCCAGAGCTGTCCCTCAAAAATACTACTGCCTTCGCTTGACCTCTTCTACCAGATATCAGAAATATAATTTCCTTTGCCTAATAAAAGGGAATCAAGTACAAAATAAAGCAAAAGAAAGCTTAATTTATTATATAAATTTCTTGGCTCATAGAAACTTTTATCATGGAAGTATGTTTGGGCATTTCCATTATCAGAAAGTTAATTTGAGATAGAAGCACCAACTGTTCCATTTAGTATTGGTTCTAAGGTGAAGGTCTCCAATCCCAGATGGATTTCACTTCCAAGATTGAACCAGCTCATTAAGAATTTTGGAAGTATAGAATTAGTATGTAGTATGCTAATACCTATCATTGTATTGGGACTGGCTAATATAGACAATCTGTTCCTAAATGCACACATTCCCTCTTGCTGATTTCACTTCATTCCAAGTGTCATGGCTACCATTCCTGAAAATGTCTTTTTATGCTATTGAACATTTTTGCATGCTTAGTTCTAAGGAGCAGAAATAACTTTGTCTGATACTGATTTGCCCCGTAATCAGAATCAGTCTCTCCTTTCTATAAGGGGATAACAATCTCCACTGGAAGCTGTAACAGGTGATTGTTGTGGGATCTGGGTTAAACTCAGCTGTTGGTCTTGCAGTCTTAGTCAATTTCTATTATTCACAACCTCTGCTATTCTTAAGAGAGCTAATTTATTAAAGACTTCTAGGATAACAGCCTTGGGCTTAGTGTAATTGAAACCTGTTGTAAATATTTTTGCATGATTGATATTAGTAGTGTTAATATTATTTCAATACTGAATGTGTCGTTTCCATCAGATTATAAAACAACTAGCTTATTGTAAATTTTGGGCGACCTACGTATTTTACTGATTTTTAAAACAAAGCAAATTAAAATCAAAACCAAGTTATGGGGATCTGTATGAGAAATAATTTATCTTATATTACAGACACATATGCACTGAAGATCAGACAGTACTATCATATCTGAATGTCAGGGTTTGCAATAAAAATGACATATAATTCTGCAAAATATCTATCCTATAATACAATGAAATGTTATAAATAATGAAATATATATAAGAACGAATTATATCTTTCTTCCAGATGTTGAATCCATCTATCTAATTTATAGGAATAAAAAAGAATGAGCTATACTTGATAAATATCTCTCTACAAAGAAAGGTACTACGTATTATAGCTCAATATCACACAGGCATATTATGAATGTGTAGCAATTTTTGCTGACCCTAATAAAGACATTAGTCAAGTGTAAACGTTGGATTTTTCCCCTCATAGAATCACCTTCTTTTCCTTGTTTTCTGTTTGATTTGTGCATCTGATTCTGAGTTTAGTGTCAAGTAACTTCAGGTAAAGCATTTTGAATAATTGGCTCTGAGTCTGAAAAATGCTGCCAGCCAGGATACATACCACTGGCCTTAGTCATTTATTTAGTTTGACATAACCAATATCATATCCTTGTTTTATGTCCAAATATTAAGAAACCAAATGTTCTTACTTCATCCGCACCCATATGGTTCCATACTAATTTCTTCACTCATATGTTTTTAAATCTTATGGATGGAAATATTGGCTAGAAATTTCTGCTGTTAAAATCTAAGAAACAAGGAAAAATAAGATCTCAGAGCTCAATATTAATTCTAGTTCTATACTAGACCAGCTTTATGGAAACATAGTCCATCAGATCTGGAAATTATCTATCCTTGGCTTGGAAAATAAAGTATTTTGCTCCAACCCTCTGCTTTCTTTCATCCAAGGAAGTTCTGATACATGCATTCAAGTGTTTCCTTTGACTTACAGCCTAACTCATATGAAAGGTTCAGGATAAGTGTAGGTGGTTTCACCTAAGATAGCTAAATATGTCCTGTTGTCAGGGCTCATTTTCTAGGCATTACGTTAAGATGATTAACATGGCTTGATACCAAGAATTGCTTACTTGGCACCCTCATCTCCCTGAGAATCATTGGCTGTAAAATTTCAGTTCCTGCAAATAAACCCATTATATCTCTGAATCCATTCCGTTATTAGTTTTGTTTGGCCAGTTGGCAGAAAATAAGCTTTAAGATGTTTCAATTACTTATTTATTAGGCTCTTATGCCACTCCACTCACTCCAGATTCTGAGAAGTTTATATTCTGTCTTTCACAAAGAATCTCCCGCCCCACCCCTCTCTCTCAAATAGCACCACCAATTTACATTTCTTCACCAAGGTACAGTACAAACCCAATTTAAACATAACCCCAAAGTACAACTGGAAAAGATTGATATTCTATTTATCCCCAAGGTCTATTGGAAAAGCCATATTTTAACAACCTCTCTAAATTCAGCAGAGTTGGGGTCTCTGTGTTTTTTGTATCACAGGAGATTATTTAAGGCTGACATTTCCCACATGTTAGATTATGGTCTTTTTGTTTTTAATTCCTTGGCATTGCCTCTTTTAACATCAGAGGCAACTAATTTATGGTAATTGCTTCAATTCTGACATCTGACAGATAGACCCTAAAATTTGTCTAAGATGCTCCTTGATGAAATAACTAGGAATAACTAACAAAGGTTTCTCAAAGCTAGTGGCAAGATGGCAGCAGTATGTTCACAAGGCCTTCTGATTCCTTAGCAACTCTAATTATTTTTATGTGGAGAACACCCCGCACGCACACACACACACCTGAACACAAATGGGGCACTGTCTCAGGGTTCTCCTGAAAACATACAAGCCACAGCAGAAGCCTGAACATCAATCTAAGATACAATTCTTTATTTCCTTTAGCCTCAAGAGAAACAGTTCACAAAATTGAACACAAAATTGGGACTCCTAGTTATTTATGTTTAACATTTTTATTGAGTTATAAAAATAGTAAGATACAAAATACAAAAGTAGGAAAATGATGGTGGGGGGAAGAGGGGGAAAATGGTGAGGAAGGATAAGAAAAAAAAAGAAAAAGAAACATTGATTTCCTACGTTCTGTTAGAGTAAAATAAGGCATTAACATCAAATCACAACTTTTTGGTTTGTTTTTTTTTTGTAATAATATGAGCAAGCCATTTCTATAAGGATCTATCAATTTACTTGGTAAAACCCAAAATCAAAATTCCTTTCTTTTCCACTTTGAGCACTTCTTCTTCTTTTGGCTGTTCCCATTAGGGGTCAACACAGCGAATCATCTGTTTCCACCTAACTCTATCCTCAGCATCCTCTACTCTCACCCTAAATTAAATTCATATCCTCTTTTAGCACATTCATATATCTCCTCTTTGGCCTTCCTCTTGACTTCTTGCCTGGCAGCTCCATCTCCAACATCCTTTTACCAATATGGCCACTATCCCTCCTCAGCACGTGTCCAAACCATCTTAATCTGACCTCTCTGTCCTTGTCCCCAAAATAGCCAACCTGAGCTGTCCCTCTGATGTGCTCATTCCTAATCCTGTCCATCCTAGTCACTACTAAAGAGAATCTCAACATCCTCATCTCTGCTACTTCCATCTCTGCCTCTTGTCTTTTCCTCACTGCTACAGTTTCTAACCCTTACAGCATAGCTGGTCTCACTACTGTCTTGTATACCTTTCCTTTGATTCTTGCTGACACTCTTCTGTCACACAACACTCCTGACACCTTTCTCTACCTATTCCAACCCACCTGCACTCGCCTCTTCACCTCTTTTCCATGTCACACTGGACTGTTGACTGCAAATACTTAAACTCCTACACCTTCTTGACCTCATCCTCTGTAACTTCACTGTTCCACTTCCCTCCCTCTCATCCATACACATGTATTCTGTCTTAATGACTGACTGACCTTCATTCCTCTTCTTTCCAGAGCATACCTCCACCTTTCCAGGTATTCCACCACCTGCTCTCTGCTCTCACTACCGATCACAATGTCATCCACAAACATCATTGTCCATGGAGATTCCTCATCTGTCAACCTGTCCATCACCATAGCAAAGAAACATAGCAAACATAGTAAAAAAATTTCCACTTCGAGCACAAAGTTCAGAAATGGTTTCCATGTGGAAATTAAAGAACTTCTATTCTTTTCTTTAATCAAAGTAGTCAATTTTGCCATTTCAGCCCACTCCATCAGCTTCTGCAACCATTCATCCATGGTAGGAATCAAATTGTCTTTCCATTTTTGTTCATGCACAAAAGGTTTGAAATCTAACACATTTGGAGGACGGCAGTTTAAATGTCTCTTAACATTAGGAGCTTAGGTACATTGCTGCAATAAATTTTTAAATATGAATCTTCAAGCTACCTCTGTATTTTGCTTTGCCATGCAACCATTAAAAAGGCAAGTAAGAAAATATGATTGAACCCTTTAGACACTAGCATTTGGGGATTTTTAAATGAGAGTTAACAACAAAATATAAAATATGCACTTTATTATATTTGCAAAGACCCCAGGGTACCTTAACAAAAGTACATTCAGGATGAAAACAATCACTATTTCTCACTCAGTAAGAAAGTGAGTGTTATTATAATGACAGTCAGTAACACTGCATCTTCAGGCTAGAAAAACTAATATCTCACATTTGATATTCAGCACAGATTGGTCTCACAATCCTATACAAGAAGACATTTTCCTCCTGATTTTTATTTCTTGTGAGCTCTGGGGCAGGTAGAAGAGCCTGTTTGAATAGATTGATGATTCTGCAAGATAATTCAGGGCTTTTTAAAAAAAAACTATGTTCTTTGTAAGGACATAAATTAGAGTTTCAAATTTCAGATGTATTTCTTCTATAAGATGCTATTATACTTAATGACTTTAAAACCTCTTTGATTTAAGGTTTTGGTCAGCTGACTTGGTTTACACGACAGTGTAAAAAGCACTTGTAACAAGATTATATCCCCTGCCTCACACTTCATATACTAATTTGCCCCTCCCTTCAACTAGACCAGGGGTGTCAAACTCAATCAGGAGCCCATTTTCTCTGACAAAGCGCTTGGGCAATCATAGGTGCCCCCAACAGGAGTGATCTTGAACTTGCCACACTCACCCTGGTCCCCCAAGGTCAAATACAACGCTAATGAGGCCCTCAATGAAATTGAGTTTGACACCCCTGAACTTGATAGTGCTCACAGGAATTTCAAAACTTTTTCCTTCATTCCCACTAGGCTTCTTGTCCCATCTTAAAACAAAGTTAAATAAACACAAAAGAAAGCTATCAGTCTGAAAAATAAAGCATCACCCAAAGCCTCATATTTATTTGTAGGGATGACTTTGGGCCTTATGAAAGTCCTGCTGAGATAATAAAAGGCATTCCCAAAGGTGAATCAGGTCTTGTTCACTGGGATAGTCATCATATGAATAAAGATATAGTGTACCATGTATGGAGAAGCTATATGTTAAGGCATTTTTGTGACATGTTAGGCATGCACCCTGTAGGGAGAAGAAAAAACAGATACAAGATCTAAAAAGTTGAGGCATGGTTAGAGAAGAGGAAGAAGTGTCTTCGACTTGCATTCATTTGGCGATCAAATAATTAAACATTTCAGAAGAGTTCAGCAATAATGGTTAATCTTGAATGCAGAGTTCAAAGCAAGGAGCAGAGTTCAAAGTAAGCAGCTTTAAAGATTAGAAAGGGATGTTAAATATAGAGCTAAATTCTACCTGAAACAAAAAATTATACTTGATTAGAAAGTTTACGTAGCTTGATGTAATGTTTTAGAATGTTTTAGCCATGGTGGCACAGTGGTTAGAATGCAGTACTGCAGGCTACTTCTGCTGGCTGCAGGCAGTTTGGCAGTCTGAATCTCACCGGCTCAAGGTTGACTTAGTCTTCCATTCTTCCAAGGTTGGTAAAATGGGAACCCAGATTGTTAGGGGCAATATACTGACTCTATAAACCACTTAGCACTGGGAAGCAGTATGTAAGTTTAAGCATTATTGCTATTATGGTCTTTCTGATCCTACGTGCTCAAGAATCTCTTCAGTGGTTTTAAAATTATATCTTCAATATATTGGTGATACCTCACCTCCAACAATTGGATGATTTTGTCCAGTGGCATCATGTAGAGACTAAATAGGAGGGGAGAAATGACTGGGCCCTGCAGTTTCTCACAAAATAAGCTTTATGAACTGGGACTCTCCTTCCCATCACCATCAACTGGAACTGGTCTAAGAGTAAGGAGGAGAACAAAAACAGCACCATGCTGTCCACTCCCAACTTTCAGAACCAGTCCAGTATACCATGATGGATGGTATGAAAAGCTACTGAGATGTTACTAGTTACAGGCTAGTATGGAAGAGACAGGGTTCAAACTGCAATGTTGCAATGTATCTTTCATTACTTACACACATATACACAAACACATACACATGAACATCACAGAATTTTGATTTTATCTTTGAACAGTGGGGCAGCTCTCTGGGATGGTTTTCATCATCAGCAGCAGAAACAAAATATGAGTTTACTCTCCCTTTTCCAATGTGCCTTAGTCTTTGCATGTCCATTTTAAAGAATTCATTCTCCTTTGACCTAGTTTTTCAAATATGTTTTCACATGTCCATGTGAAGCAAGGACAATTATACTTTGAGCCTGACCGCAACATTTTCTTGAAATTCCAAAATGTGTTCCTATCCCCACAAAATGCTTATCTCTGCTGTAAACAATCCCCTCTCAAAGAAAAATCCCTGTGTTATATAGCGTGTAACACATGGTAGTGGCAGTTTAGCTCCATACTGAATTAAAAACATCAACTCCACTTCTAATTTGCAATCATGTAAGATGCAACATATTGTAGCTACATCATTTAGGGCCAAATAACAATTATGTGTATTTAGTAGAGATTGGATTTGACTCCAAGATCCATTTGGATTCATATGTATTTCATCTAAGTTGTCTTAGATGAAAGCTAAAATATAAACATGTGTAAGAATATAATGCAAATTTAGATTGTTACACATATTTAATACATGTGTAAATGTGTCATATGAACCCTGAAAAAAGAACATAATATTGTTCATGGAAAGCTGTGGTTCTGGAATTTTGGCTTATATTTTTTCTTGTCTGTAATGACTGGCCATGTTGGCTGATTGAGAATAAGATATCTGATATCTGGATTTAAATTTCTGTTTAGCAATGAGACTATGGGATAATCTTGAGTCAGACATTTCTTTGTTTCCCAGTCTGGCTAAAGATATGTTGAGAGGATAAAACTGGTAACAAACTGAACTACATGGGAAAATAACATGGTCTAAAATATATATAATGTGTATGAATTATGTACATAGTCCTCCGTTCCCATTAAAATCTAAATACATAGAGGGGGAGGATGGATAAAGCTGAAACTTACTTTTGTATCTTGCAGTGTACATTGTGAATGCCTATATGAACCACATAGTTCAATAAGATTTAGAAATTGATTTGCTCTTGTTCTAGGTTACAGGTTTCTGTTATCCTGGCCTATCAACATATGAGAAGTTTTGCTAACTTCTCAGGTCAAAGGGCCTCTGACTTCATATATAACACAAAATCTTTGGGAATAATAGCCATCATCAGGGGAGAAGGAGCATGTATCAAAAAAGTCAAGATGGCTGTGATGCACAATTGAATACAATCTCTTTTCAGAGTACACTGTATGATGCTCATATAAAAGGGGCAAGGCTTCCGTTTTCTAGGTACAGCCATTATCTTGACATTTTTAGACTCTTTCCTCTCTCCCTGGGAATAGCTTTGATATTGCAATAGCATTTAGACTGATATACCACTTTATAGTGCTTTCCAGCCCTCTCTAAGCAGTTTGTAAGTCAGCATATTGTCCCCAACAACCTGGGCCCTCATTTTACCCACCTCGGAAGGATGGAAACTTGAGTCAACCTTGAGCCTGGTGGGATTTGAACTGGCAGTCAGCAGAAGTACTACAGTACTTGCAATACTGCACTCTAACTGCACTCTAAGTCTGGGTATCCAAAAGAGCCCAATATAATTTTCAGAAGAACAATTGTCACATAAAAACATTTCTGATCTTTAATAACTATAAAAATCAATATATAAAGCTGCTTATACAAGTAGTAGTAGTTTTAACTGTTTAGTCGCGTCTGACTCTTGGTGACTTTATAGTAATGGTCTCTCCATGTGACCCTGTCAAGTGTAGCTTCTTTCAGTGGTTGGATGTTTTTTTATCAGCTTGGATGCTATCAAGCTGGTGAGTTCTTTGCTTGCCCCTTCTTCCCGATCCACTAATCATTTCTAGCCACACTGACTTCTCCAATCAATTTGCATGCATGACATGACAAATCACTTACCCATCTAGATACAGAAAAGGGAACTATGTCAAGATGCTCTTTATAGATTACAGCTCTGCGTTTAACACAATTATTCCTCCAAACTCATCGTCAAGCTGGAATACCTGGGAATCAGCTCATCATTATGTCGGTGGATCTCCAACTTCCTGACCGGAAGACCACAATCTGTAAGAATGGGTGGATGTGTCTCAAACCCACTCACCCTCAACATCGGAGCACTCCAAGGATGTGTTCTGAGCCCCCTATTGTATTCACTCTACACATATGACTGCACGGCCACCACTAATTCTACCACAA
>JAEANM010027534.1:0-10526 GCA_017656035.1 Myanophis thanlyinensis | reverse complement strand
CGGCGGCTCCAGCAGAAGCGGGCGGGCAGGCAGGCAGCGGGGCAATGGTCGGAGCCGTGGCAAAGCTTCCAAAGAGCCGCATGCGGCTACGGAGCCGCAGGTTGCCGACCCCCGGTCTAGCTGAAAGATAGTCTGGGTTCCTAGGAATGCAATAATGCACTCATATTGCCTTTTACATTGCACAATCATCTTCTCAAGATTGGAGGAAAAAGGTTTTACATTGGGTCGTTAATTCATGACCTTGCATGTTTGCATACCAGCCTGTAGCGTGGTGAGTGATTCTGACTCTTCACTGTATTCACTGTCACCGATGTCATTGGTTGCCTTGACACGGAATTTGTAGGTGGTGAATGGCTTCAATCTGAAAATAGAATGCAGGGTTATCTAGTTTGGTTTTGGAAGAAAAAAAAATTCTCACCTGTGTTTGATGTCTTCGGCTGTTAAGACCCTACATTCTAACTTTTTTGTTTTGTTCTGAGACCAGCAAATTTTCCCTAAGGTCTCTGGAAAAGCATTCTGGATGTAGCTGTGGGATTTGACATATCTAGTTCTGTTTCCAGACGTTAAGAATAAGTTATGAAAATTGAGTTCAGACTGGGAGGCTACCCTTTAAATGGGGTCCTGGACTTATGATTGATGACCAGAATTTCTGTTGCTAAGCAAGGCAATGAAGTGAATTCGACCTGATTTTGATGACCGTTTTTGGCCACAGTGGTTAAGCAAATCTCTGCCATTTTTAAGTGAATCAAATCTGACTTTGCTTGTTGGAAGCTGGCTGGTGAAGGTCTCAATTGGCAACCCCATGACTCTGTGACACTGCAGTCATGCTGGTTGCCAAGTGCTTGAATTCTGATCCCATGACCATGGGGATGCTGAGACAGTTGTAAATGTGAGGACCAGTCATAAAAGTCGCTTTTTTTTCAGTGCCATTGTAAATTTGAACGGTTGTTGAACAAATGGTTGTCAGTCAAGGATAACCTGTACACAGTCTTAGATTATTTGGCTACCAACAGTCTGACAAATTGGAACACTAAACAACTGTTTCCCTTTCTAAATAAATGTCTTTTGCATCGCATCAGTTCCTGCCTCACCTGTTCACAATGAAGGATGTGGTGTTGTGCTTCACTGACGCAGAATGCAACATCCATTTCCCATTAGGGAGTTCCCGTGTTTGCACAGTATAGTATCTGACAGGTGAGAGCCCATCACTGCCTGGCTCCCAGGACAACAGCACGTTCCTGGCCTTGACATCTTCCTGCAACACAATGGGCTTGCTGGGTGGTTGGGGACGGTCTGGGAGATAAGACAGAGAGAAATCACTGAAAGATAGTTTTTCAGGGGATGAAAAAGAGACATGGCAATGATAAGGGTAGGTCTGAGATGATTTTCAGATTGGTACAATGTGCACATTAATCCTGACCCTTTATTAATCTAAACATATATTTTCCTTCTGTGCCCCATCCCAAACATTGTCTACCATATTTTTTGGCATATAAGACGTACTCTCCCACCCAAAAAAGTGGGTGAAAATGACTGTGCATCTTATACAGCTAATGTTGCCGAAGTCCCGCCCACCTATTGGCTGTTTTTTGGCCATTTAGGGCCTTTTTTTGGCCCCCTTTTTGGATTTTTTGGACAGTTTTGGGTACTTTTTAGGTCTGTTTTCAGGGCTTTTTTTGGCCTGTTTTTTTTAGACTTTTTGGTCCATTTTGGGGGCTTTTGGAGGGAAAAATGGGTTAAAAAAAAGCCCTGAAAATGGATAAAAAAGGCCTAGAAAATGGGCTGAAAAAAGGCCCAAGAAATGGGGCATGTGGAGGACAAAAACTTTTTTTGTTGTTTTCCTCTTCTAAATCTAGGTCTTATACGCAGGTGTGTCTTATACCCCCCAAAATACGGTAATTGGTTTTGATGTCTATTATATTCACTGGTTTCCTACAAACCCTAGTTTTCCATTTTTAAATGTTGCTTCTGTGCAGTCACAGATGGTTTGTCCATTCATACAGTTTATAGTGATGCTTCCAACACAAGAAAAGAAAAGAAAAGAAAAGAAAAAAGCACGGTATATTAACTCCATGAAAACAGTGGGGTCTGGATGACCATTCTGAAAGCAGCACATAGTTGACAAGGTTTAATAAATGAAAGGCACAGGTAGTTCTTGACTTATGACCACAATTCAGCCCAAAATTTCCATTGCTAAGCAAGATAGTTGATAGTTGTTAGTTTTGACTTGTTTTATGACCTTTCTTGCTGCAATTGTTAAGTGAATCATTGCAGTTGTTAACGTTAGGAACACGGTTGTTAAGTGAATCTGGCTTCCCCATTAACTTTCCTTGTCAGAATGTTGCAAAAGGTGATCGCATGATCCTAGGACAGCACAATCAACATAAATACATGCCAGTTGCCAAGTAGCTGAATTTTGATCCTGTGGCCAGGGGGATGCTGCAATGGACATAAGGATAAAAATTGGTCTAAAGTCACCTTTTTTTCAATGCCGTTCTACCTTCAAATGTTGACTAAATGAATTGTTGTAAGTTGAGGACTACCTGTAACAATTTGAGTGGGTTTTTGTTTAAATTCATAATGAGTTTCATAAAGAATCCTTTGCTTATAAGGTACAGCAGAGTTCGTTCAACTGCTTAAGTAAGAAGAATGAGAAAATATTAACAAAATTAATGGGGAGAAATGGTGATCAGTTCAATCATCATTAACTATACTACAGCCCTATTAAATGAATGCCTTTGATATATGACCATCGATATTCTTTAAAGCTTTTACTCCTGCTACAATTCTTAAAAGATGAGCACCTGGGGCATATTTTTCCTGGAGTCTGAAAGAAAATGAGTTTTCCTTGAAACAGGCTCATTATTAAAAGAAAGACTGATGGCTTTTCAGCAATAATTGATAATTTATTGCACAGTGCAGTTGTCTGCAAATGCCTTAATAAGAATCTGATTTGTAATATACAAATTACCCATTCATTTTTTTTTAATCGTCTGCTTAATTGATTGTTATCAGCGCTGAACCCAGAGAATTTTGGTTTGCTTGCATCTGCTACTTAAGAAACAACCATTCATGTAGATCTCCTGAAGGCTAACCTCCTAATTTGTCAGGAAATCCTTAAAAGCAGAAACATTTTGCAGAATTAAATCGAAGGCTTAAAGCCCACTTGGATGTCAGTCTTGACTTATTGAAGATCACCTCCAAAGGCTGAAACTTTAAAGTGAGGGAAAAATGAAATGTTGCTTCTTTCTCTCTTTTCATCTTGAGCTATGTCTTCCTTTCTTCCTTGAGGTATTTCTCCATTCAACAGCACCTCCCTTTTCTCAAGGTGTCCTCCATGCATTGAAATGGAAGTTATACATACCGGGAGCTCTTCTCTCTTTGAAGAAAATGAATAGTGATTTGTGGGGAGTGGTATAAGGAAAGGAAATGTTGAGTACCAAAATGGCTGAAAATGAAAGGATTAATTGCAATACCAGTTTGCTACTCAGACATACACTGCCTTAAGATAATTTTTAACACAGTCCTTGGGAGACTAGGCAGAAGCTACCACGCTTAAAGATAAAAAAAAAAAGCTTATAAGCAGGGCGGATAAAAGCTAGGAATCTTCTTTGAAAGAGCCCTTCAAGAGATAGATAAGAAGGAACCAAGTTGTTAAGGAAACAAAGGGGGGAAAATGTCACCCAAAGCACACAAAAGAAGTTGGGCCTGAGCACATGTGAAAACCTTCCCCAAGTCCCTTCAACAGCTACCAAACTTATTCAATAAGGCAAGAATAGCTGCCAATCTTGTGAATCAACAAAGAAAGAACTTTTGGAGACAAAAGGGGTCCTGAAGCCTGCCCACTCTTTGAGTCTTCTTTGAACCCAGACTTGACAGCTTTTATTCCTCTGACTAGTAACTGGCAGCTTAATTGAGAAGGATGCTTGGTGTGTGTGTGTTTGCGCACGCGCATGTATGTTGAGAAAGAGACAGAGAGACAGTCACAGAAAGACAAGAGAAACAGTGAGAGAGAGAGAGAGAGAGACATAGAGAGAGAATGTACATTGTGAGCAGTAAAGTTTTGCTATTACTTTAAATTCACTGGTTCTCCATATATTCCAGAGGTGAAATTCAGCCGGTTCTAGCCATTTCGCTAGAACCAGTAGTAAATTTTCAAAGCAGTTCAGAGAACCAGTTGTTAGAAGAAATCTCCTTTTGTTTTTTTTCCACTTTACAGGGCTAATCCTATAAGGAAGGCAGGAAAGAAACATTCTGGTGTTGTTTTTAGCCTAATCTTTATTACCCTGCTTACAGAAACTGCCCCCCCAGTCCCATGACCCCCCCAGCCACGCCCACCAAGCCACGCCCACAGAACCAGTAGTAAAAAAAATTGAATTCCACCACTGATGTATTCCAAATAACTGGTTGTGTCTCAGTGTTCTGCTGAAAGTGATTTCAGTGTGGCTGTTGACCAGAACTGTGAGTGTGTTGAGTGAATGACCATACATCGAACCTGGAAGTGCACTTGTAACATTTTTATAGTATAAACATCCTTAGGAAGAAAAATAGACTCACTGGGAAGACATACTTAATTTTTCTCACAACGCAATTCTAGACTGTCTTATGTCCCACCCTAATTACCTCTTTTTTCCGTAGTGACTACTAAAGCCTCTGCAGCTTCACCCCAGCCCTTTCGGGTCTGTGCTGTGATGCGGAAGAGATAGGTGGACTCAGGTCTGAGGTTAGTAGCAGTAAACTGGCGTGCGCTGGGGCTGAGGACTTCTACGGTGGCTGAATTGGCAGTTGTAGTGTTGAGGCGGTGAGTGATTTGGTATGCTGCAACAGAATCAGAATAGGACTGGGTAAGAAAATGTTTGCTCCATATAGCTGTCTTTGGGGCAGCTGAAGAAATAGTGCTTCCAATGGAAGTAGACTGCAATCATGGGAGTGATCATAGAACAAGAGTCTGGCCCAGAGATTTGATGTAGATTCCCTTTTTTACCCACCACAACTTTTCTGTAGCCCAGTTTGCTCTTCAGATAGACAAAAATGGGAGAAGCGCAAGAACTTGGCTCCCTCTGGATTACTGTGCCTTACCTAGAATGATGCCATTGGGAGCAGCAGGTGGCTGCCAGATTAGCCGTACAGAAGTTATTCTCACTTCAGGGAAGAGAATGCCCACTGGTGGCCCCGGCACTGGAATACATCAAGGCAAAGGACAATGGATGATCAGGTTGAGTGATTCAGGTATGTCTTTATTTATTCATACAGGCAGTGACTGGAATGCACATACAAACACAGATATACACAATCGATGCTACCAGACCCTAAAATCAGTATTGTTTTTTTTTGCAGGGGGACCATGATACAGGGTGTGGGGGAGGGGGAGTTGCTTAGGAGGCAGGATCAAGAGTTTATAATGATAGTGACAATGCACTGGAAAGAAGTTTGATCTCTCTGCCAGCAAATATTGGGTTCAAGAGTCTCAACAAGCTAGGTGGGATGAAACCCAGGTAATATTACAAGGATTTGGAATGAAGTTAATGGAGGACATGCAGAGAGGTGAAGGAAAATTGTACTCTTTGGCAAATCCCTGAGAAATGCAAGAAGGATGCAAAATAAAGTTTATTGTATGCTTAATAATTTAGAGAAAGAGTATGATTAGGGCTTGAATTATTGAGCGTTCTAAATGAAGATATTGACTGTTAATATTTTTTAAAAGTAAGAATAGCTAAGAGACAGAGAATTATGGGACACCTACCATCATCCAGTGTGCGCTCAAGTATAGGTGGATTGCTGGGCACACCATCACCAATGCGGGTGAAAGCAAGCACCCGGATCTCATAAAGGACATATTTTCCCAAGCCTATGAGCTGGGCACTCCGAGAAGCATTGCCTTCCACTAACCAGAACTGGGCCCTGGAATCTGAATCCTTTTCCTTATACATGATCTAGAAGAAAAGAGGTACCAATGCTAAAAATAAAGGCAAACATTCCCCTTTCCCCCAGTGTTAACCAGGGAACCATTATTAACTGGCATCTGTTCCTGTAGAGTCGATAGGATGAGAGCCCTGGGTAAAGGTAAGGCAAGAGTGTCAAACTCAATTTCATTGAGAGCCACATCAGGTGCTTGACCTCTGGGGGCTGGGGTGAGAGTGGCCAGTTTGACGTCACTCCTGTTGGGGGTGCCTGTGGCGGCCCGAGCACTCTGCCAGTGAAAACAGGCTCCCAAGCTCCGTTTTCAGCTGCCATGGCCTCCTGCAACCCTCTGCCAGTGAAAATGGAGCTTGGGAGGGCCACATGAAGCCTTCCCAAGCTCCATTTTCACAGGCAGAGGGTTGCAGGAGACCATAACAGCTGAAAATGGAAGTTGAGAGTCCGTTTTTCCTGGCAGAAGCACCGCAGGCTGGTCCTTGCTGTTTCCAGGGTGGCCCTGTAGGCTAGGTCTAAGTACCCTGCAGGCTGGATCTAGCCCCAGGGCCTTGAGTTTGACACCCTTGGGATAAGGCATGGTATGAAACAGAATTTGAGGGAGGGGAAATGAGGAGGGGGAAGGAAACAAGGCCATTTTGTGAGAACACAATAATTAAAGACTGAAAAAAAAAGTTCACTAAGGAATCCTCTACAAGGGTAGGGTCTGCAAGTAGAGATTCAGGATCAAACTGGAAGAAAGAGAATAAAATTAGGAGTGGAGGAATATGATACTTTATGTCAGGTCTTGGCAGTATGGCACAAGAGAAAGCAAATAGGAAAGGATTGACAAAGCAAGATCTGTATTTTTAATACTCACTTTGTAGCCTAGGATAAATCCATTTCGATCTGCTTCAGGGATGTCATTCCACCGCACTAGCATAGAGGTAGAAGTGGTAGCTAGTGCTGAAATATTGGTGGGTCCAGATGAAGGCACTGCATACACAAAAAAGATACAGACAAGAATATACATTGCTACATTGTCCAGAACCTCAAATGTTAAATTCCAAGCAGGCGGTGATACCAGATTGTCTTAAACAGCCGGAGTGCAAAAAAATACCTGACTCCCGGGTTCGCCCCACCACAGTCTGACTCCATGGCCCAGGCCCAACAGCGTTGAAAGCCTGCACCTGTATACGGTACTCGGTCCATTCTTCCAGGTCCTCAATGGTGAACTCACGCTCCACACGGTCATGGATAGTGTTGGTCAGGGTGTGGCTGCGCCCATCCAGACGTGAGTAGCGCAACCGGTAGCCCACTGACTCAGGGCTGCCATTGTATTCACTCTCCGGCAGTGGCTGGGAAAAGAGATGGCCCATGACTATTGGCTGGCATTCTATTCTTCTCCAGAATGGCTACATCAAACAGGGTAACATCTTTCCTACTCAAATGAAGAATTCCTAGCATTTGTAAAATAGGTATAGTTTCAAAGGCTACCTTAGAGGCTGTAACTTTTTATGTACAAATGGACAAATGTCATTATTTAAAATTACCTTGTAACAGAAAATGGACTTCCAGCCAATTAATAAATTTAAAAAAAAAAACAAAAGACATGCAAAAAGAGAGAAAAAATTCCTTTTTTTTGTCTCATAAGGAATGCATATGGAATATGCATATGAATATTTGAACCATAAGGTTTCGAATCCTAATTCTTCTGCTTAATAGAAAGCCGTCTTAACTTCTGAAGTCTTCTACCTCCAATACAGATATTGCTGAAAGTTTCTGATTTAGACTTAAGAACTTCCAACATAGTTTCAGCGGATGGAAGCATCTGTCTGATCATATCATATCATTCCAACAAGAGCCAAGGAGAGTTCATCCTGGTTAGTATATTGATGTGAGAACTCCCTGGCTAGATTGGGAATTTCAAAACATTTTGGCAAAAGTGGTTACTAGCCATTTCCGTAACAGTTATTTCCATCAAGAAAACTACATGAATATATCTATAAAGTCACCACATCAGACTTCTGACAAAACTGAAGGCTTAATTCTTTCACTGAATTTAATTTGGTAGCCTTAATCTTAAAGTTCTTGTTAGGGGCAGCAAGAATTTTATGGCATGAGGAAAGTATAATCTTGACTAAGGGAAATGGGACCATGGATAAGTAGAGATGTTCAAAATTAAGCCTTATTCAGCTGATGCCCCAGCTGAAGTCTTCTACCTCCAAAAATATCTAGCATGGGAATGAAGGAAAGACAGCCATTGATGCCCTTCCAATTATCCTCATTCTGACTTTGATCTACGCTTCATTTCCCACCCCTTAGTTCTTCCCTTGCTTAGTGTCCCATCTTTTCATACCTTTCCTTCACTCTGCTTCTAGAACCTTCCATTTTACCCTAGCATGATCAATAACAGAAAGCTGTATTTCAATTGCTCAATATTTCACTGTAAGTGGTATTCCCAGTTTCTGATCCAGCCTCAATGATTATTCTTAGCTTCATAGGAGTCTCTCTACTAATCTTGAATTCAAATTTACTATTGAAACGAAGTTTGTCTGGCTCACTAGATAAATAATGGGTAGGCTGGCCAGCCTGCTGGGTTTTGCCTCTTCTCCCTTGCTTTCTTATCATCTGCTTTTTTCCCCCTCCAGAAACTATTATGGGGCCTCCTTAAGCTACTGTTCTCACCATCCATCGTAGCCAGAGGCTGGTTTCACTGGCTGTTCGTACTGTAATATTGGCAGGAGATACATCAGGTGGAGCCTGCAATGTCTGGATCCTGCGGGAAGATAGGCTGGGTGGACTTGTCCCCACAATGTTCACTTGTCGCATCCGGAAACTGGTGCCAGAGAGGAAATTGATTAATGTTGGAAGGGATAAGAGCACAGCAAATCCTCCAGGATTTTGAACTTCTACATTCACATGCCTTTGGTGGCCTTTTGCTTTTAGTTTCTCCCCCGATCCTCTTTCCTCTTAATATCACTGGAGGAGCCACAATATGTGATATGTAAGAACATACAAATATGTAGTGCCCTACAAGTGTGTTTTCATAAAGTCCATACCTGAAGCAAAAAAGGATATTATGTGGGGATTGGGCTGCATGTTCTAAATTGTGTGTTGAGTTTTCCAAGAAAGCTTTAGAATAGAATAGAATAGAATAGAATAGAAATTCTTTATTGGCCAAGAGTGATTGGACACACAAGGAATTTGTCTTCAGTGCATATGCTTTCAGTGTACATTAAAGGAAACGATACATTTGCCAGGAATCATAGGATACAGCACTTAATGATAGTCATAGGGTACAAATAAGCAATCAAATCATACTAGGAAACAATAATCAATATAATGGAGAATAGGTCTGTCAACAGCTTTAGCCATGATTTTCTTATGGAACCTCCATGTTTGGTAATATCAAGGTCTGAAGATGAATTTCAGGAAGCATCAGAAAGGTTTTTGTCTTGAGTCCTATTTTGGGTTTTTTTGCTCAGTTCTGACTGGGCTTTATGAAAAGATTGATTTTGATCTTCCTCTTCTTTATATTCCCATCATCACTGTCATCATCACCATCACTGCTGCTGTCTCCATTGCCATCCCTACCCTTGCCTTTCTTTCCCTATGCAACTACAGTAATACAACAATATGTAGCTTGATTGGGATCAACTTATTTACCTTTTCATACCATCCAGTTTGTTTGTTTTTAATAATTGTATTACATTAAACTACTTAACAGAATAAAATATAAATATAACAATAGCAATTAGACTTATATACCGCTTCACAATATTTACAGCCCTCTCTAAGAAGTTTACAGTCAGAATATTGCCCCCAACAATCTGGGTCCTCATTTTACCCACCTTGGAAGGATGGAAGGCTGAGTCAACCTTGAGCCTGGTGAGACCCAAACTGCCAAACTACTAGCAGCTGGCAGTCAGCAGAAGTAGCCTGCAGGACTGCATTCTAACCACTGTGCCATACAACAGTGTTAAAAAAACAAGGGCCTGAAAAACTATGTTGTAAGTAGAACTCCCAACACTTTGACCATATTGTTTGAAAGCCTTCTTCCTCGATTTCTTTGTCAGAAAAAAAAATTCTAATGAAAATATGGACAAAGAATACATTTCAGTAATCTATTGCTGCAAATCACATGTTGATGACTCCTTCCTGTGATGGGTGACATTTTTTGTAGCTTTTCCCTTCTTCACTTGACTTACCTATAATATGTGTAGGGGTTGAGATTGGGCACCTCCATGGACCGAGCCTCTGGTTCATTAGAAAGCTGGTGGATGAGCATCCACTCTTCACTCTCTCCAGTCTGACCCATCTAAAATCAAGCAAGGCAGAGTAAAATTGGGAAAGTATGCTATTGCCTACTTCCCTACTGAACAGGCAAAAAATGAATTAACATAATATATGTTTGGTACTTATGTTTGGTACTTATGTTTCTAGGGAATGAAAAGCAAGACTGTTTTTAATCTAATGGTAAAATAAATATTTGGACAAGTTTTTTTTTAAAATCACAATGGTTTACTTAGGACAGGGGTCGGGAACCTTTTTGAGTCAAAGAGCCATAAAAGCAAAATATTTGGAAATTTATTTCAGTAAGAGCCATATATTCAGTAAGACCCACACACGCG
>JAEANM010027533.1:0-10526 GCA_017656035.1 Myanophis thanlyinensis | reverse complement strand
AGGAGAAAGAGGAAGGAAGGGAAGGAAGGACAAAGGCAGGGAAAAATTTTCCCAGGCAAGGAGAAATGTCCCCTCTAGTCTTTCAAAATCAACAGCGATAGGACCTCTATTTTGTGCTGCAAACCCCTGGAAGCAGCTTCAGAGAGGGGAGGAAGTGGGAAAGACGGATGTACATGTGAGTGCCTGTGCTGAAGCCTCCCCAAATGTCCAGGGTTCAAATCCCCTCTCTCAATCGACCAATTTGTCTCCTTTGCAGTCGTGAAACCGGAGCAGGAGGCAAAAAGCACTGAGGGGTTACAAGAGTGTTCCGAGCAGCCGAAGCAGCCCCATGCCCCCCATCCCTCCACGCCGGGCAAGAAGCCTAAATGGCCAGTTTCGCAAGCCAGAGAAAAAGCACCCCCTGCAGACGAAGGAGAGGGCGTCCCGGACGGAGAGGGCATCCCGGAAGGAGAAGGCATCCCGGAGCAGAAGCCCAGCCCTCGGAAGCGGGAGAAACCCTACAAGTGCCCCAAATGTCGACGAAGCTTCCTGGGACGCATCGCCTTGGCTGCCCACCGGCGTCTCCACATCCGTAAGTGGCCCCGGCTCGTCCCCCAGGCAACCGGACGCTCCCCGCCCACCCCAGATCTGGCCGGGCCCCAGGAAGGCGAGATGGGCATTGGAGCCAGCCCTTTTCCCAGCAGCCAGGGCGAGGGCACACTGCCCTTTTGGCCGGAGATGGCCTTGCATCAACAGGGCCCACCGGCCCCCAGCTTCAACCCCTGGGCCCTCGGCTATGGACCACAACCTCTGCCTGGCCATCAGGCGCCTGGCCTGCCGAGCAATGGGGAGTTTATCTGTGACCAGTGTGGGTGGAGCTTCCACGGCTGGGAAGAGCTGGTCACCCATCAGATGGCCCACATGGCAGCCGAGGGCATTGCGGGCTCGGTGCCGAAGGCGGAGGCACTAGCGCATCTGGCCACTGACCGGCCGTACGCCTGCACACAATGCGGCAAGAGCTTCCGACACAAGCCCAACTTGCTGGCCCACCGGCAGGTGCACACGGGCGAACGGCGTTACCAGTGTCAGGAGTGCGGCAAGTCCTTTGGCAGCAAGGCGTACCTGGCCTCCCACCAGCACATCCACACCGGCGAGAAGCCATATGTCTGCGCCCAGTGCGGCAAGAGCTTCCGCCACAAACCCAACCTCATCTCCCACCAGAAAATCCACTCGCGGGAACCCCTCGCCCACGGCAGTCCACACCCCCTCGAGGCCTTCAATGGAGAAGCCTTCCTCAGCCAGCAGCGCCCAGTGCCCGAATCTCTAGGTCTGGATGCCTTCCAGCCCATCCGCCCCGCTGCCGAGGCACTTCTGCCTTGCGCCCGGGGCACCACCCCGCTGCCTCAGCTGGCTGGGATCCTTCCTCCACCCTCACCCCAACTGGCGGTGGACCGCCCTTTTGTCTGCCCAGTGTGCGCCAAGCAATTTCGTTGCAAGCCGTACCTGGTGGCCCACATCCGGATCCACACCGGGGAGAAGCCGTATGCCTGCAGTCGTTGTCCCAAGCGCTTCTCCCAAAAGTCGAACCTAGTCTCGCACGAGCGCTTGCACACAGGTGAAAAGCCTTATGCCTGTCCGCTCTGTCCACGTGTCTTCAGCCAAGGGTCCAACATGCGGGCGCATCAGCGCAGCCACAGGAACATGACTGGGGCCGAGGTGGAGGGGAGTCTCCGCCCAGGATATCCAGCCCGACAGATTCAACAGCCGAATTAGAGGAGGGGGTGGTCTTTCTACCTCTGTGCACATAGTCTCGGCTTCTTTCCCATTTTCCTTGGACAAGGGTGTGCACAAAATCTACACAGAAGTCCCTCCTGCCTCCACAGGCTGTCCCCGATCCTCTGCAAGTCTGGCAGAAGGTGCCTTAATTTTCTTATGGCGGTGTGTGAGAGGAATCGCAACCCCTGGCGCCATGCCCCGGGGACTCCGAGAACTGAGGAGGGGCTGGCAAGGAGACAACGACAGCTTTGTAGGATTTTGCTGCCGTTCAGAGAGACTCAGGAGTCACTTCACAGCGTGCGGGAAGTATTCAGAATACGGGATGACCGAGTTGGAAAGGACATTGGAGGTCTTCTAAACCAACCCTCTTCCCAAGCAAGAAACTCTATAGGATTCCAAATGGATGGCCATCCTGTTCTCTTTGGGGTGGAGCAAAATTGGGGCTCACAACAGGTGGAGATGTGACTTATTTCCTCCCTCACAATGTTAACCCTTTGCCGGTCTCCACAAGCCGTCGCTTGGGGAGGGAGAAGGACCACGGGAAAAAAGAGTAGACAGGGTTCCAGAATGGTGCCTCCCGCCCCGGTGTAATCAGTAGGGGAACCTCGGTTTCACTATGGTGTACGGGACACCAATAACGGGCAAAATTTACCGCTTAAAAGGACAAAGGAGGGTCTTTTGGTCCATCAAAGATTCCCCTGGAGACCCTTCAAGTCTCCCGGTAGCAGAGCTGCGTCGTTCGAGTCCCTGCACGCGAGGAAGGCTGGCCGCACTGCACCACACGCTTGCTCTCGTTATTTCCCTATTTATAGAAAGAGTAGAATTTGGGGGGTTGGCGGGGTGAGAAAGAGGCTGAATTGCCTGCTTCTCATTCCCAATGTCGGTCTAGAGCCGCGGGTGTAGCTCTACGTCGGAAACTGGTGCGTTAGTTCGCATTTCCACCACTTTCCTACTGTATACTCTTTTAAAAAAATAACATAAATAAAGAGGTAGATGTTACTTTTAAAAGCCTGGCCTGCACTTGCAATTCCTGTTCTATGTTCTGTTCTATATTCTATTCTATTCCATTCCTATTCTTCCTATTCCTATTCTATTTATTATATTCTATTATTTCCAATTCTAAAATTCTAATTTTATGCTATTCATTCTAATTCTGCTATTCTAGTCTTGTCTGTATTCTATTTTATTCATTCTAATTTTATTCTATACAAGTCTGTTTTAATTCTAGTCTAGTCTCTATTCTAATTCTACTATTTAATTCTGCTATAGTCTCATTCTATTCTATTTATTCTATTCTACTGTTCTAATTCTATTCTGTACTCTAGTCTTTTTCTAATACTATTTAATTCTGATTCTATTTTATTCCTATTCTTTATTCTCATTCTATTCTACTTTAATTCTACTTATATATTTAATTCTATTTTGTTATTCTAATTCTATTTGATTTGATTATTCTATTCTACTGTTATTCTATTCTGATTCTATTCTATATTCTATTCTAATACTATTCTAATTCTATATTCTCATTCTACTCTAATTATACTATATTTAATTCTATTCTATTCTCATTCTATACTTGTTCTATTTAATTTATAATATTATGATTCTATTCTCATATTCTATATTCTCATTCTATTCTCTAATTATACTATATTTCTATTCTATTTAATTTGATTATTCTCATTCTATTCTAACTCATATTCTTATTCTATTCTATATTCTCATTCTATTCCATTTTTTATTCTACTCTATTCTATTTTTTACTATTCTATTTTCTATTCTCTTCTATATTAATTTTATTCTATTTAATTTGATTCCCTTCTATTTCTATTCTCGTCTCTTTCTCTTCTATTTTAATTCTACTTATAATTCTATTTAATTTGATTCCTTTCTACTGTTATTCTGATTCTATTCTCAGTATTCTAATACTATTTTATTCTAATATTTTATTCTAATTCTATATTCTCATTTTTTTTACTCTAATTATACTATATTTAATTCTATTTTCTTTCGTTCCACTTATCAACTGCAGAGATTCGCTGAATAACTGGCAAGAAAGGAACATCACCTCTCACAGTGATGCACATGGTGGTCGTAAGTTAAGGACTACCTGTATACTAGGGTCTTCAGGAGCAGGGAGGAGTGGGTCGGACTAGAAGACCTCTTAAATCCCTTCCAGCTGTATTCCGGGTTTTTTTTGTTTTTTTTTTAAACCAATCCCTGCTCTCTTATGTCCCTTTTTCGGTTTCGCTCCGCCTCGGCAGCGCGGGGGTTAAAAAAAGAGTAAGCTGGAGCGGCGAGATATCTCTGCTGCTTGCGGATTGGCCGGTCTTTCCCTGATGGCGCAAGCCAATAGCAAGCCGCCGCCCAGCTTGACGTTGCCTTGCTTGGGCGGAGCCGTGCGACCCCGGTGACGCCCTTAACGGGGTTGATTGGCAGGTCGCCGCGTCCAATCGCTGCAGCCGAAAGGGCCTGCTCGGCGTGCCCGGAGAGGGAGGAGGGAAGCATTAAGGGAGCCCCTTTGCGCATGCCCGAGGAGAGCGCTGCAGCAGACGTGGGAGGCTATCCATAGAATATAGAGTGACAGAGTTGGAAGGGACTTGGAGGTCATCTAGTCCGATCCCCTACTCCAGTAGGAGACCCTTACAGAATCACACAGTTGAAAGGGACCTGGAGGTCATCTAGTCCGACCCTCTGCTCAAACAGGAGACCCTTACAGAATTACATACTTGGAAGGGACCTGGGAGGTCATCTAGTACGACCCTCTGCTCAAACAGGGACAATCACAGGGTTGCAAGGGACCTGGAAGTCATCTAATCCGACCCCCTGCTCCAGCAGGAGACCCTTACAGAATTACATACGTGGAAGGGACCGGGGAGGTCATCTAGTCCGACCCCCTGTTCCGATGCAGGATTTGGGGGGTATCCTGCTGTCCCATTCCCCGGACTCCCCCTCCCCCGGAGGCGAAGATCCGTTGGGGGGGGGGCTTTCCCCCCAAAGGGGGCATAAGGGACAAAGACCCCACGATCCTCCAGCTGCAGGAGCAGCGAGCCTGCTTTGCAAACCGGATCCTAGGAGACCCCTCTTCTCCCAGCTGGACTCGAGACCTCTTGTACCAGGCGCAGCTGGGGGACGGTGGCGCATGGGAGGTGTAGTCCTCCTGTCCTTCTGCCAAAGGTGCGGGGGGAGGAGAAGAGAAGAAGCAAAGGTGTCAGAGGAGCTGAGAAGTGGGGGTGTCACCCGAGAGGAAGACCCCTCCCCTCCCCGCAGAACCTGCGGAACTGGAAGCCACGCGGTGTGGGGAGAGTGGGGGAAGGGGGAATAGGGAAAGGGGAGAGAGAAAGGTGGAGGGAAAAGGGGAAGGAAAAGGAGAGGGGGGGAGGGTAGAGAGGAAAGGGGAGAGAAAGAGGGATGGGGGAAGGAAAAGGGGGTGGAGAAAGGAGAAGGGGAAAGGGAAGGAGAGAAGGATAGGGAAAAGCGAGAAAGAGGGAGGGGGGAAGGAGAAGAGAAAGAAAGGGGGAGGTAAAAGGAGAGGGAGAAAGGGGGAGAGGGAAAAGAGAAGGGGAGAAGGGTAGAGTGAAGAGGGGGAGGGGGAGAAAGGGGGAGGGGAGCAAAGGAGGAGAGGAGGAAGGCTAGAGGGAAAAGGGGAGGGGAGAAAGGGGAAAGGGGAGGGGCTTCCTCCCCCTGCCCTGGAAGGTAGCCCCGCCCCAACGGTCCACCCGCTCGGCTTCCGCGGCCAGCCTCTCTCTCTCTCTCTTTTCTCTTCCCCGCGTGGGGAGGGTGGAGGAGAAGGAGGCTGCTTGCAGGAAGCGGGAAAGGGGGGGGGGGTCTTTAAAGTGGGGAGGAGGGGGCCTTGAGGCCGGCGGTGCGGAGCTCCTGCTCTTCCTCCTCCTCCTCCTCCTCGCCTTCCTCGCTTCCCCTCCCCCGTTGCAGGAAGACCCGTGATGCACAGCCGCAAATCCCGCGTGGGGCGGCTCCCGGGCCGCGCCGCTCCCGAAACCGAGCCCCAAAGGGCTCCAGGTGAGTATTTTTTGGGGGTGGGGTGGGGTGGAGGGCTGGGCAGGGGAAATTGTGGGGAGGGGCCCTTTTCCTGGGCGAGGGGGTCCCAGGCCTGGCTGCACGTGGCCCGAGCCCTTGCAAAAAAAAAAAAAAGGGAGGGGAGAGGAGAGGAGGAAGGAGAGACCCCCCCCTCCTTTTTTGCAAGAGGGTCTCTTGGGGCGGTTGAGTTGGAGGGGGGGGGGGCTTTGCAACCAGGAACCCGGGGAGGAGGGGGGGTTGACCTTGGGGCACCCCTAGAAAGGAAGGAGAGGAAGGAGACTTGGGGGGGGGGGAATCGACTAGATTGCAAGGTTTTGGGCGGTGGGGGGAGGGTCCCCAAGCCTTGCCAAGCCACCATCAATCCTGCCAATCAAGCAAGCAATCTTGCAGAAGCAATTTTGCAAAACCTTGGGGGGAGGGGAGGGGGGCAGGTAAGGAGAGAGAGAGAGAGAGAGGCCACTGCTTTGCATGCTGGGGTTTGTAGTCCTCTGCCTCTCTCTCTCTCTCTCCAGAAGCGAGCAAAAAAGGTGAGCATGGGGGGGGGGTTGGGGGATGACGTCATCTGGAATCCCCGAGCCAGACAAGAGACTGAGCAAAAAAACCGGTCGGGGCAGCTTTCCCACAAGATGCGCCTGGGCAGAGAAAGGGAGGCATTGGGGTGGGTGGGGGTTGTTGTGAGTTCTCCAGGTGTGGGTCCCGAGGCCAGATCCTGCTGGGGAGGGGGGCTCCCCCTAGGCAAAGGGTGGCTGGCTCTCAGGTGCCACATTTACACCCACCTGCCCCCCCCAGCCTCCCCCCCAAAAAAAAAAACAATTGCGACCCCCTAGGTGCAGAAGACATTGGAGAGCTGCTGTTTGAGAGCGCACTGATCTGACTCGGCTTCGTGGCTTGCTTGCTTGCTTGCTTGCTTGCTTACAAGCTAAGCTGGCTGGCTGGCGCTTGGTCCCAGGATTCGCTTTTGGGGCCTGGGGAGGGGGGATGCGGAACAAGGGTGGGATCCTTTAGGAAGGGGGCGCCCTGTGCAATCCAGGAGAGGGGCGCCACATTATTTCCCCAAGTGGGATCCTTTAGGACATCTCTGTGATCCAGGAGAGGAGCACCACGTTCTTTCCCCAAATTTGGATTCTTTGAGGGGATCTGTGCGATCCAGAAAACAGGTGCCACGTTCTTCCCCGAATTGGGATCCTTTGGGGGCCCTGGGTGATCCAGGAGAGGGGCACTATGTTCTTCCCTGAATTGGGATCCTTCAGGGACCTGTGTGATCCAGAAAATGGGTGCCATGTTTTCTGAATTTGGATCCTTTGGGAGGGGGTCTTTGTGAACCAGGAAAGGGGTGCCATGTGCTTCCCCCAAGTGGGATCTTTTAGGGGCCTGTATGATCAAGAAATTGGGTGCCAGGAGCCAGCCGGCTGTTTGCTCGGATTTGTTGCTGCCCCAGGTTGTAAGGGCTAGTGAGTTACAGGGGAGAAATGCTAATGAACGCAAATGTACTGATCACCACCTCAAATGATTGATTCCTAAAGTAAAATTACTCAAAGCAACGATCATTGGAAGAGAGTCTTTGTAGCTCGGGGTTGAATGGTTGGGGTCCTCGGAGTTTGGGGAGGGCTTTTCCTTGCAGACGTCTGATGACCCAACTAGGTTACGTCATCAGTGCTAGAAGGGTGGATATTGGAGGAGGAGGAGGAGGAGAACTGTGGGGTCCTTGGTGCTCTCTGAGCTTGGTTGTTTTCGTGCAGATATCTCGTGACCCAGGTAGGTTACATCATCAATGCTAAAAGGGAGGAGGAGTTGTGGAGGGGAGGAAGAAGAAAAGGGGAGGGGGAGGAGGAGGACTGAGGAGGTCTTCGGCTCTCTCTGAACTAACGAATTTTCTTGCAGATGTTTTGTGACCCAGCTAGGTTACGTCATCAGTACTAGGAGGAGGAGAAAGGACTGGGTGTCCTTCGCACTCTCTGAGCTTGGTTGTTTTCTTATAGATATCTCGTGACCCAACTAGGTTACGTCATCAGTTAGAGAAGGGAAGAGGAATTGAGAAGAGGAGGAGGAGAGGGAAGAAGAGGAAAGGGGGAGGAGGGGGAGGATTGAGGGGGTCCTCGGTGCTTTTTGAGCTTGTTTGTTTTCTTGCAGACATCTTGTGGCCCAGCTAGGTTACGTCATCAGTAGTAAAAGGGAGGAGGAATTGTGGAGAGGAGGAGGAGAGGGAGGAAGACAAAAGGGGGGAGGAAGAGGGGGGTCTTCAGTGCTCTGAGCTTGGAGGTTTCCTTGCAGATGTTTCGTGACCCAACTAGGTTACGTCATCAATGCTAGGAGGAGAAGGAAGGACTAATGTAATCCTTGGTACTGAGCTCGGTGGTTTTCGTGCAGACATTTCATGGCCCAACTAGGGACCATCATCAGTGCTAGAAGGGAGGAAGGGGTGCAAGAGTGGAGGAGGAAGACAGTGGGGTCCTTCCTGCTGTCTGAACTTGGCTATTTTCTCGCAGACGTCCCACAACCCAGCTAGGTTACATCATCAGGACTAGAAGGGAGGGAGGTTTGCGGAGAGGAGGAGGAGAAGGATGGTTGAGGGGGTCCTGGGTGCCCCCTGAGCTTGTTGTTTTACTTGGAGACGTCTCCACAACTGAGTAGTAACGACTCCCACTCCTTTCTAGCCCTGAGGGTGTTACCTAGTTGGGCGACAAAACGTCGGCAGTGAAAAACCGCTCGACTCGGGAGAGGGCCGAGGTCCCCGCAACAGCCCTCACAAGAGGCCTACCTGAATTTATGGGGGCCCCTGAGCTTTCCCAGAACACCAGGCCCAAAATCTCCTGGGCCCTCAGGCTCCGAGTCCCTGCAAAGCAGAAAGATCCGGTCCGGTTCTGTTCTCTGTTTTCTATATTCTATATTCTATTCTATTTTATGTTATGTCCTATTCTATATTTCATTCTATATTCTATCTTATATTCTATCCTATTCTATTTTATATTTTATTCTATTTTCTATATTCTATTCTATTTTATATTCCATTTATATTCTATTTTATATTCTATCATATATTTCATTCTATATTCTATTTTACATTTTATTCTATATTCTATTTTTATTTCCATTCTATATTCTATTCTATTCCATTTATATTCTATATATATTTATATTCTATATTCTAGTTTATATTCTGTCCTATATTTCATTCCATATTCTATTTTACATTCTATCCTATTCTATATTTCATTCTAAATTCTAGTTTATTTTATATTCCATTCTATATTCTATTTTCTACTCTTATATTCTGTTCCATTCTATTCTGTATTCTATTCTATATTCTATTCTATTTTATATTCTATATTCTATTCTATATTCTTTCTCTTTTATATTCTCTTTTATATTCAATTTCATATTCTATTTCATATTCTATTCTTCTATATTCTATTCCATTTCATATTCTATTCTATTTTATATTCCATATTCGATTCGATTCTACATTCTATTCCATTTTGTATTCTATTCTATATTCATTTATATGAATATATATGATGCACCCTAAAAACTCATTTATTCCAGCAAGCCGGCCTGGCCTGACATTTATGAGGTTTTAAATTGGAATTTTAAATTTTGAATTTAATTTTAATTTTAATTGATTTTTAAATTCATTTTAAATTTTAATTGTTAAATTTTATACTAAATCAGCCCTAATCTAATTAATTTTAATTAACTTTTAAATTGCTTTTGTGTGCTTTTACTTGGCTGTACACCACCCTGAGTCCCCTGGGAGCGGGGGCGGTATAGAAATCCTGACAAATATATAAAATAAATAAATATTTTATTCCATTCTATATTCTATTTGATTCTATTTATATTCCATTCTATATTCTGTTCTACTTTTATATTTGATTCCATTTTATATTCTATTCTGTTCCATTCTATATTCTATTTTATATTCTATTCTATTTTACATTCTTTTCTAATTTCTATTCTGTATTCTCTTCCCTTCCCTTCTTTCTATTTTATTTTATTTTACTTTTTTTGAACGAATCACATTTATCAGCCCCCCCCCCATCCCTTCTCGCCACGGAAAGCAATGATGGCTTAGAAAATGGCCGAAAGATAAATGTGAAACCAATTCAATTAAATGTAGTAAGAATGAAATAGAGACTAACAGAAATGATTTTTTTTATCCTAAAGCTTTAATCCTGCCCAATTTTGCTGTGAAAAAAAGGAGATTATTTCCCCAAACACTGAGTAAAATCCTCCTTAAAAGACGGAAACAGTGTGAACCAATTCACACTGTACCCTAGTCCTCAACTTAACAGCCAGAATTGAGGCTCCCTCCGTGTCGCTAACTGAGACATGAGTGAAATTGAGCTTTCTCCCTTTTTTATGATGTTTCTCGTTGCGGTCACTAAGGTAAATCATTGTCGTTGTTAAATTAGTCACCCCCAGTCATTAAGTGAATCCGGCTTCCCCGTCGACTTTGCTCATCAGGACGTCCGAGTCCGAGCATCCAAACATTAAATCATGTCACTATGCGGAGGCTGTAATGGTGCTAAGTGTGAGAAATGGTCCTTTTTGGGGTGGGGGATTGTAACTTGGAACAGTTAGTAAGTGAACAGTAGATAAGGAATGTTCGATGTTGGCCACCTTGAGTCTTGGGGGACTTCAACTCCCAGAATTCCCCAGCCAGCTTTGCTGGGGAAAAATAATGAAATAAAATAGCATAACCTAAAATAAAGTAATATAAAATAACATAATAA
>JAEANM010027532.1:0-10526 GCA_017656035.1 Myanophis thanlyinensis | reverse complement strand
ATTGGGAAGGTGGTTACTTCATGTATATGTAAACAATCGTTATGATTCTTAGTGTTCTGGTGGTGTCTGATTTAGTGTCCGTATTGTAAAAGAATGTAAGGCTATGGGTCTATAACAGGGGTGTCAAACTCAATTCCATTGAAGTCCACATCAGGTTTGTGTTTGACTTGGGGGCATGATTGGCTGGATAGGCATGGCCAATGTGGGTGTGGCCAGCTCAACATCAGTCATATTGGGGACACCTGTGGTGGCCCAGGAGGGGCTGGGGGGAATCCATTGTGTCCAGTGGAGGAAGGAGAGACTAGGGAAAGTGCCGAACTTTTGTGTCCAGAAGAGCCTCGCCCTAGGCAGCAAGGGCAAGCACCCAGTCCAGCCCTTGAACTCCCAGGGCACTGGGACCCCACAACTCAGCCCAGCCCAGCCCCATTTCCCTGAAGGTATGCCTGGCTGTGCTTACCTCCTCAAGGCTGCTGCTGCTGTTCTTGCCAGGTTGCTCATGGTGTGTGCAGGAGGGCAAATTGTGTGGGTCAGGGGAGGCTCACTCCCTCTCCACGCAATAGAATGGGAGACCACCAGGAGAGATCAGGAGGAGGAAAGAAGTGGATGCAAAAGGGCAGCAGGGCTGCTGGTGGCCAAGTGCTAAGTCAGGACTTCCCTCAGATCCTCCCTCCCTCTCTTATAACCTACCTACCTACCTACTTACTTCCTTTTCTTCTTTTTCCTTCCCTCTTCATTCTCTTTTATACCACTCTAAAGTGCTTTACAGCCTTCTCAGCAGTTTACAGAATCAGCATATTGCCCCCAACAATTTGGGTCCTTATTTTACCCACCTCAGAAGGATGGAAGGCTGAGTCAACCTTGAGCCTAGTGAGATTTGAACTGCCAAACTGCCGGCAATCGACAGTTAGCAGAAGTAGCCTGCAGTACTGCACTCTAACCACTGCACCACCGAGGCTCTTATGTACCACTGAAGCTCTTAATATCAAAGATATTTCTATATCTTTATTGTGCTTTCTTTTTAACATGCAATATTTTAATTCACTGTCTTCTTCAGGCTTCAAGTGGCAACTATCACTTCATTCCATACACTGTATCGTCATGCAATGATTATTTTTGTTGTGAAAGTGATGCCCAGCGGAGAGCATCTGAGTACATCCAACCTAATTGGGATACCATCTTAGGACCACTCTATGTTCCATTAGTGGACAAGTTTATCAGCCTCCTCAAGGATATTCGTATCACCTTGTGGTAATCTATCACTCTTTAATAGTTTTATTAATCATTTCTTTTTCTATTTTTTTCTTTTAACACAACGCTCCATGAGTTCTGCAATCACAATATTTCTCTGCCTAATGCATTAGTGTGTTTTTAATTTGCTCCAAATTGTATCTTTCTTATGCAACTGTTCTAATAAACTAACCCTAGTAACATATAAATATAGCTAAAGATATTAATAAGTAAAATCAGAACTGGTGATCTGTTCCAGTTGTAGTGTGTATAAATAAAGAAAACTTCAAACTCTGTTTTGAAATAAGACACTCTGAAAGTAGTATCTGAACAGAGAGACACTTATAATTTCTGTCTCTAATTCTGACTCCACTTCCAAGGCTGCTAAAGGCTCATATTAATTAGATACAATAAATGAAATTTCTGTACTTACTGGCATAGAATCAGGCCTAGAGACAAGTTTATCCTACTTGCAGATCCAGAGTTTGTTTAAAACCTTTTTTCTTCCTCATTGGAAGGAATGTATAAAAGCAATTAAAAAGATGAAAGCAGTTTGCATAATGTAACTTTCAGAAGAAATGTTACATTAAAAAAAGTTTAAAAATATTTATTTTTTAAACAAAATATATCAAGAGTACAGATAGTCCTCAACTTACAAACACAATTGAGCCCAAAAACTCTGTTGCTAAGTGAGAAAGTTGTTAAGTGAATTTTGCCCCTTTTAAAGACCTTTCTTGCCCCAGTTGTTAAGTGAATCACTGCAGTAAAGTAGTTAAATTAGTAACAGTTGTCATGAATCTCACTTTGCCGTTGACTTTGCTCATCAGAAGGTCACAAAAGGTGATCACATGAACCCACTGCAACTATCATAAATACATCCCAATTGATTTTTGATCATATGACCCAGGAGATGCTGGAACAGTTATAAGTGTATAAAATGGTCATAAGTCACTTTTTTCAGTGCTGTTGTAACTTCAAACTGATATTAAATGAACTGTTGTAAGTTGAGGACTATCTGTATATAGATTGCTGGCTACTTACTAGGCATACCTTAAGAAATCAATCTAAAACCTTTAAATCAGGAGTGTCAAACTCAATTGCATTGCGGGCCACATCAGCACTGTGGTTGTCTTCGGAGGGCTGGGGTGGGGGTATGGCAGGGATGGTCATGATCAACTGGACTTGGCCCAAGGGGTGTGGCCAGCTTGATGTTATTCGTGTGGGCCTGGCAGTGTTGGGAAGGAATCCAGGTGTCTCCAGCAGGTGGGGTGGTGGCAGGAGGCTTGTCCCACAAGAAGTAAGGTGTAGTAATGCAGGGGATGGGGTGCTTCTGCCACAAGGCGATGCAAGGGGTGGAGTGGCTGGTGCCAGAAACTGTCAGCCATCACTCACTCATCATCTTTTGTGTGTGGGGGCATGTTTTCCAGCCCCTCAGCTGGCACACTCTGTGGCTCCAAAGCCCGCTCCACCAGGCTCACCATCCCAGCAGCATGCATGACAATGGCATCAACAGCAGGCCAAGGCAGGGGGGAGGTATGTGATGCAGACCGCTGGACATGCTTACTCTGTCCCACTGTCCCTTTTGGCTTGTTGCTGGAGAGCAGGTCGCTGCTGGTCATCTTCTTGACCCTCTCGCAGGTCTTGCCTTTGGCTTGCATGAGAAGCATGTTCCTCTCACACACTGGATTCATCTCGGCCCTACTTCAGGCTGCCACTGCTGTGACTCAGCAGACCCACCCAGCCCAAAGGAGGTGAAGTGGCCAGGTATAAAGGCCAAGATGAGGCGATGCAGGAGGTGGGCAGGAGGTGCTGCTGCCAGGAGACAACAGGGAAAGCCAGATGCCCATCATGTGCCTCCCCCAGAAGTCAACTCAGCCTGGGCAGTCATGGCATCAACGGGGATCTGGTTTTCCCCGCTCGCAGTGGCTGACAGTTTCTGGCACCACTTTTTGCATTGTCTCGTGGCAGCAGCACCCCCACTCCACCCATGCATCGCCTCACCTCACTTCCTGTGAAATGAGCCTTTTGCCAGCTGGGCCTGGGCGTGTTCTCTACCACCTATACTTGAGCTTTCTAGCTGGCTGCTTTGCCTCCTTTATGCTGGGTGGCTGGCCTGGTGTGACAGCAGTGGCCTAATGGATCTGTGTGAGTTGCTGGCAGCTGTAGTGGTGGCAGCAGCCCACAGTGGCACCAGGTGCATAGGGTGCATGAGGGGAAGGTGCTCCATACGTGGGCCAAGGGCAAGACCTGCAAGGGACCAAGGAGATGACCAGCAGTGACCTGCTCTTCAACCACAAGCCAAAACAGATGGGACGGAGTAGGAAGCAGTCGTCCCACACCCTCCTCACCTTGTCTTGGTCCACAGCAGCAGCAGTAGCCAGAGGCAGAGGTATAGGGGAGAGGCATGTGATCTGGCCTGCTAGATGCATCAGGCAGCCACCTGTCTTGTCCCAGCAACATGATGGAGCAGGCGCGTCCAATGGTCTGTATCACATGCTTTCCTACTGACTCTGCCTGCTGTCAGACACCTCCCCCTCTGTGCACAGACACCTGAAAAGCAATAAGTATGGTCGTCCTGAAGGGGCTGTAAGGAGCTGGCCCACGTCGCTTCAACCTGGCCTATCCCGGGTGTGCAACAGGCTGCAAATTCACCGGCCTGGCCTATCCCATTCTGGCAGGCACACATGCACACAGAAGGGGCAGCAGGCGCACACATGCACATGCACATGCACAGGCCCGGCCCATACCACCCCGGCATGCGTGCATGTACCTTATCCTGTGCGCGCACACACCTGCCTTGATGGTGTGGGCAGGGCCTGTACGCATGTGCACCTGCCTCCTCCTGTGCACATGTGCACCCACCGGGATGGGAAGAGCCTGGCCAAAGCAATGCAGGCCAGCCCCTTACTGTTTCCAGGATGGCTGTGCAAGCCAGATCTGACCACATCCAGCCCATGGCCCTTGAGTTTGACACCCCTGTCCAAAATAGACTAGGACCTAATCATGTAAGGACCATTATCCTGTTATGGACCTGACTGAGTGTAAAAATGAATAGGATTTTTGAAAAGATACCCCACTTCTGTTTTCCTGTTAGATACTAGATGCTTTGACAGATAAGAAAGTCTTTTTCTCTGTTTCTACCATGCTATGGAATTTGTGTGTCCCATTCTGTCTAGGGGGATTCTTTGGGAACACCTTTGGGAGTCCCATTCTCTCATTATTTATTAAAACTATAAAGACATGCTCACTATGATTTGAATTGTTTCATGATTTTAGTATTTATTTTGTTAATTTTAATCTTAATTTTCAACCTGTTATGCTTTGCTTTGTTTTTGTTAGTTGCCTTGACCAGTCAAGATAGCAAGAAGACAGGGTTGTGGATTTCCATGCTCACTTTGAATTTTGAATTGGGTTTTTATTATAATTGGATAGAAACATAGGATCTCTCCATTCATAACATTCCTTATTTCCGTTCAGAAGATACTCACCAACAACTTGCTGAGATGGGTAGCTATATAAATTGAATTAAGATATAAACATCCTGCAGGGAAACCAAAGTCTATGGTTTGAGTGTTTTGTACTTTAATATGCCAGACATCGGTTAAATGACATTGTGTTCCTATTGTGCTTAATTCCTTAGTACACATTATAAGGAAAGTCTGTTAAATGACATCAGAAAAGCTAGAGAGAAATATCAAGGAGAAGAACTTGCAAAAGAATTGGCTAGGATTAAACTTCGTATAGATAATACTGAAGTCCTGACTTCTGACATTGTGATCAATTTACTCCTATCCTACAGAGATATCCAGGTATGTTACTTTTACCTGAAAATGCAGAATTTACCCATTTAGAAATGGATGTTTCTGATCTTAATTTTTCCCCTTTAAGAACAAGTTCAAAACTGCTTTTTCTGCAATATTTTGTGTTTCTCTGTGATATTCATCAGCCTTAAATTGAAATTGAGGAAATGAATCACATAAACAGTTGTTATGCAATCTGAATGACCTTCAGCATATATATTGCATATTTGCTGCCTTTACAACAATATTATCTACTTTTTAAATTTCACTTCTGACTTTCTGCCAGTTACAAGTAGATTAATACTTGAAGAGAAGATAATTCATTCTGAAGAGACACACCCCCAATGACTTGTTACCAAAAGCAAGGATAAATTCTATTCAAGATAGCATTAATTCCTAAATCTTGGCCAATTCAGAGTTATATAGTTGTTCCCTGTAAGCAAAGAGCATCTTTCTGTCAGATTATCTCCTGTGGCGAATCAGTTGTTAGGGACAAGCACTATACATTTTTTAGGAGTTGTTGGTCATGGCCATATTTGCAAAGTGGGAAAAAGAGAAATGTTTGATGCATGAGTTTTGTTTATAAATATTTTATTATCCTTTGCTACTGCTAGGATTATGATGCTATGGTGAAACTAGTGGAGACATTGGAAATGCTTCCAACTTGTGATTTGGCAGATCAGCACAATATCAAATTTCACTATGCCTTTGCACTGAATAGGTAAGCTTAAATTTTATGTGCTTTATTCTAATTTTTGATAAATAGATATTTTATGCAATTAGTGAACTACCATGGCTTTACAGTTAAAGTTTCATGGGGAGAAATTTTAAATTTACTGGACCTCAGTACAATAGACCAAATTCTGCTGCCATTTATATACCATATTTTTTGGTGTATAAGTCGCACCGGAGTATAAGGCACACCTAGATTTTGGAAGAGGAAAACAAGAAAAAAAAGTTGTATTTGTAAAGGATGGGTGGTTTGCCTATTAAATCTTGGCAAAATTAGCTAATGTTGCAAAAGAGAATGCGTTCAAAACTGATGTGTGCAATTATCTAAAGAGAAGCTTGTACTCATGTCCATTTTCTTATTCAAACTATTATGCTGTCTACAACTTATATATCATACTCCTACCACAAATCTTGGAAATTTGGTAAATATAAATCTAATTAACCAAACTTTACAATTACAATCATTATGTGAACAAATGTGACATCTTTTCACAGTAGTGCTTGCAGACTTAGGTAGGGTCTACAAGTTTATCAAAATGGAAAAAAAAACTTTATTTAAAAATAGGCATTTGATGACAATAAAAAATATTCAAAACTGGAAATGCTGGAAGGCCATAAAGGCTGAGTGATTCTGGGAAGAAAATAAGAAGAGTGAAAGAGAATAATGAAGATTATTGCCTCTGGGGGCTGGGGGAGAGGAAATACAAGACACACACGGGGGGTTGGGAGGCTAAAAGCGCCCGTTTTCCACCCATTTTTTGGCCTCCCAACCCCCCATGTGTGTCTTGTATTCTCTGTCCCCAGCCCCCAGAGGCATTTTACAGGGCTCCAGAAGCCTCCACGTGGCTCGTTTTTGCCAAAAAGGGCTGTTTTTGGTGAAAACAACATGCGGGTGGGGGCTCAGGAGGCCAAAAATGGCAGTATTCAGTGTGTAAGATGTACCACAATTTTCTCCCACTTTTAGGGGTGGAGAATGCATCTTATACACCGAAAAATATGGTAATTATGCCATTATGCAAATGATGTGACTATTTTGTGAAAAGTGATGTTATTTTCAGAAGGATATAATCACTTCACAAGTTACTTGTTAATAACAGGCAACATCCTCCCAATTAGTTAATTTTTAATTTATTTTTTTTTATTAAATTTTTATTTTGATAATAAACAACATAACATAAACAAAAACAATATAAACAATCATGAGGATTTATCCGAGGAACCAAATCTTCCTTTCTTACGTATAGCACAGAGTGAAATATTGTTTATATTGTTAATTTTTAATTTTCATACCATCAATTTACATAAAGAATATAATCATTTTCTGAGCCAATTTTATTCAGTTTAACTGGCATTTTTTATATATTTTCAGCCATTTCTCAAACTTTTATTAATTCTACTTTGACAATAGACCTTGGACACTATTAGACTGGGGTTCAGTTTGATACTGTTCAAAATTTATTGTAATGAACAAGTTGCTTAGAACTAATAGTAAAATAGATTTGCATACATTACACCAGGAGTGTCAAACTCAAGGCTTGCGGTCTGGATCCTGCCTGTGGGCTGCTTAGATCTGGCCCATGATGCCACCCTGGAAACAGTGAAGCACCACCCTATGGTGTCTCTCAGCCAGTGAAAACGGAGCTCCATTTTTCACTGACAGAATGTTGCAGGACCTTGGGAGCCTAGGAGCCAGTTTTTGTTGGCAGAGCTCTCAAGCCACACCACAGGTGCCTCCGACACAAGTGACATTGAGCTAGCCACACCTACCCTGGCCATGCTCCCCCCCAACCTCCCCAAGATCAAACACATCCCTCAGTGAAATCAAGTTTGACACCCCTGCATGACACTATTGAATACATTTCTCAACAGTAATGCAAATTTCTTTTTATTCTTTAATATTAACAGTGACTATTTAAGGATCTTGTTGTGATCATTTTCGATGGTTTCTTGAAAGTCAGATTGTGAAATGTTGAGGTGCTTCAAATAATTAAATATTTCTGAATATTGACATTATTTCTGTTTTATTTACATATTTGTGATGCGCGCCACCCAGTCACTTGTTGAGATGAGTGGCTATAAAAATCAAATAAATAAATAAAAATTAATTAAATAAATAAATAAAAATTAATGGCACAACTGCCCACAATCATCCAGTTACATGAGGTGGGCTGAGGGAGCAAGCAATTTGTTCAAAGTTACCTAACTGGTTTTCATGCCTATGAGAGAACCAGAATTCATGATTTCCTGGTTTCTACTTCATCACATTACCTACATGTCTACTTTAATGTATGTACACAAGCTCTCTACCTGAATTACATTGAATTAGGCCAGAATCAAGGGCATGCTATTCCATGTTTTTGAAGATCAGACTGGCTTTTTTCCAAGATTCACTGTGCTTAGGACTTCTGCTCAGGATAGAAGAAAACCACTTGCTATTGTGTTTCTCCAAAAAATACCTACCCCAAAAACAAGCCCTAGCCCAATTTTCACTCCTGCATCTAAAATAAGTCCTACCCCAAATATAAGGCCTACTTAAGCTCCGCCCACCATCTGGTTGTATGAGGTGGGGCAAGGTGCAGGCATAAAAATCAATTTGGGGTGGATGGAGAAGTGGAGAATGAAACGAGGTGGGGGGATGGAGGATGAAATGAGGTAGGGGGTGCAGAGCTGCCCTGTGCACCCTGCACTAGCTTACCTGAGGGTCCCACAGCTGGGCTATCAACATTTTGACAACTGCCTGGCCTTGCAGTGGTGGCTCCAAAAATACTGTCCAGGACCCTGCGTGGCCAGCGGCATGTTTCTCCTTGCTTGCTACCGCAACAGAGCAAGAGGCTGAGTGATGCACGTGGGGTCCTGAACGGGACTGTTGGAGCCACCACAAGATGAAGTAGTTGTCAGGATGTTGATGGCCTGGCTTGGGATGCTCAGATAAGCCAGTGCAGGGTGTGGGGACAAGCTATGCACCCCCATCTTGCTTCATTCTCCACTTCCTCACCACTTTGTTTTGTGGCTGTTGCACCAGTGCATCGCTTAGCTTCCTGTTCTATTATGGCGGCAAGCAAGGAGAAGAATTGGCAAAGAATGAAGAACAACAAAGTGAGGGGATGGGGGGTTGGAGGACAAAGCAAGGCAGGTGGTGTGGAGCTGCCCCAGGCACTCTGTACCAGATTACCTGAGGGCCCTTCAGTCAGAACCCATGCCAAACCCTCATCCCACCCCAAGATAGCCACATCTATTCACTAACTTTCCAGCTCCATTTTGTTGTCCTGCATCATCGCATGCAGGGCAACAAAAGTAGTTGTGGGACTACAGTAAAATCATCCTGTAAGTTCCAACTTTACAACTTCTCATGAAAACCCCCCAATCTCATGAAGTTGAAAGGTCTGAACTTTTTTTTTTTAGCATAGTCCCACAAACTACTTTTGGTGCCCTGCATGCAGCAGATGAGAATGGAGCTCAAAAGCAGGTTAGTGAAAGGATGTGGCTGCCCTGGGATGGGGTGGGATGGGGTGAGGGCTTGGCATGGGTGGCCTAGCTGAAGGGCCCTCATATAAGCTGGTGTGGGGTGCGTGGGGCAGCTCCGCACCCCATGCCTTGCTTCCATTCTCCACTGCCTCAATTTGTTCTTCTTTGTTCTTTGCCATTTCTTCTCTTCACTTGCAGCCATAATGGAACAGGAGGCTGAGTGATGCACCGGTGTGACGGCCATAAAACAAGATGAGGAAGTGGAGGATGAAGCAAGGTAGGCAATGTGGAGCTTCTTCCTATGCCCCGCACTGGCTTACCTGAGCACCCTACAGCCAGGCCACCAACATCCTGACAACTGCCTCATCTTGTGGCAGCTCTAGCAGCTCATCCAGGACCCCATGTGCATCACTTATCCTCCTGCTCCATTGTGGCAGTGAGCAAGGAAAAGCATGGTGGCAGCCAAATGGGGTCCTGGATGGGGTTTCTGGAACTATTGCCATGAAGTGAGGCAGTTGTCAGGACTTTGTCAGCTGGATCTCCAGCATGGGTTTTTCCTATGCATCATACTTGCTAGTGACTGTCATAGTAACGGAGAGTGGGAAGCATGGCATTGGGGTTTGGGAAGTGTGCTGATGGGATGAAAGTCTATGTGAAGTAAAAGGGAGGTTTTCTGTCAATAATTACTACACTGCTGAATGGAGTTGTTTACATCCAGTCAAGGCCAATCGTCCTAGAACTCCAGATGGATGAAAACACCTGAAGATGTACTCCACATGACACTATTCAGGACATGCATTGGACATTCAGCCTGGATCCCTGGGGGAAGGGGTTTGGGGAAACTTTCAGTATGTAACTTTCACGCCTTTTGGCTCAGATCTTTTGCTGCTATCATTTCAAACTCAGTAAACGTACCACTTCTCTACTACAATGGAGTTGGCGGTTTTCTTTCTTGAGTTTTTAATGGAGGCAGGCCTGACAGTCTGGCTGCAGGGCCCTCAGGTAAGCCGGTGCAGGGCATGTGGAGCAGCTCCACACACCCTGCCTTGCTTCATCCTCTATCCTCCACCGCCTTGCTTTGTAGCTGCCGTACTGGTGCATCACTCAGCTTCTGCTCCATTGCAGTGGCAAGCAAGGAGAAGAAGTAGTGAAGAACAAAGATGAGTGAAGCGAAGCAAGGTTTGTGGGAGATGGAGGACAAAGTATTGCAGGTCACTATGGTAAGCATGGCTGGTGCTACCACCATGAGGTGAGGTGAGACCAAGAAAATGATCTGATCAAACCTGTGTGTGTGTGTAAGAG
>JAEANM010027531.1:0-10527 GCA_017656035.1 Myanophis thanlyinensis | reverse complement strand
AATAAATAAATTTATAAGTGATTTTAGGGAAATCAATATTTCAGAAGAGATCAAATTTCTATCATTTTTAAACAGATTTATTTAACTTTCAGAATTGCATACAATACAACTGAATATTGAAGAAAAATAAAATATACTGAGCTGAATTCAATAAAGCCCTCAGCTTTTAATATATTTAATTTTTCCAGTGGCCTTGACTACTTCTTTGTCTTGGTCCACTGACTCTTAGGAAGGAATTAAAAGAGAAGTGTGATCCCCAACCTAGAAAATGTTGTGCATTTATGGTGAAGAAAATTATCCCTTTTGGTAACTTTGGATGTCCCAAAAACATTTAGCTCATGGTGAGAATATTTGGCTCTCTTCTTATTTGGCAGGATGGCCTGTGAGAGATCAAATGGACATAGCAATTGCAAATCTCATGTTATTGTATCACTATTACACTATAAAGGTTCAAGCCACTTTCAAAAAGCTGAATCACAGTTCAAGTGAGGTTTAATTTGTTTACTAGTTTCTCATTTGAAGGAGTCTTTAATATTGTATTTATTGTTTTCTATCATGTTCTGATATTTTACAGACCATATTAAATTATGCTTTATCTTATATTTATTATGCAATGCATTTCTTATTACTTCATTTTAATATTATATGTTTCAGTGGATTATATTGAAAGGTTTCCTTCTTGTCTTTGAGAGATCGTGTAGTGAGAAAAAGATTCCTTGGAAATTAATCCATAGTTTTACACTAGTATAGCAATTAAAACACACCCAGATAAATGTCAAGAACAAAACAAAATCAAAGAAAAATGTTGAGATTGTGTACAAGTATGCAAACTTCTCATATACATGTAATAAACATGTATAAGGATATGTGGTATAATTTTAAAAATGCTCATGACAGAACTACAACATTAAGATGAAAGTATAAAGAAAGCATACACAGTGCTATAGTTAAGATACCAAACTAGGATTGGATAAACTTAGATTCCCCCTCAGACATGAAGGCTCACTCTTTCTTAACCCAAACTACTTCATTGTGTTGTTACCATGGAGACATACTGGAAGAGGGAGTGCTCTTATGCTCTTGGAGCAAAGATGTGATATAAATCCAGCAAACAATTAAGTGACTAAATAAAAATGCAATCATGAGTATTATACATGCCACCCAAATTATACATGGATGCTGGAAAGGGCAGCATCCAGTCCAGTATAGTACTACCAGCAACAAAATTTCCAAGAGCTTTGCTTGCAACGGCATACATATCAAAAGTAAATTTTTGAATTCCCAAAGCATATTGATTTTTGAATGTCAACAGTAAGGCTATAAATGTAGGCTTGGAAGAAAATGACAAGGTAATGCGTGCTGCAGATTTTATTTATATATATATAAATATGGCATGATACTAGTTTTGTATACCACTTAATAACCAAGTATAGGCATTATTCACTATCTAAATTTTCCAGAGAGTGCTTTCTTAAATTTCTGGACATCTAATCTTGGACATATTCTCAGAAAGAAAAATAAAATTATTTTTCACATAATATCCTATGTATTCCTATCATTAATAATGGGTAAATATTTACCTGGATCACAATTATTTTCATCCTCTCCTAGTATGCAGTCATCATATCCATCACATTTCCATTTTGCTGCTATGCAATGACCATTGGAGCACTGAAACTGGTCTTTTAAGCAGTCAGAATCACAATATCTCTGATATAAAAACAATGCAACTGATTTAATTAATATAATATTGATCCAATATGTTTTAAGTAAAGGCTGGCCTTAAGCTATCTGAGAATTTTTTGGTTTTACAACTAACTGCAACAGGAAGTCTCACAAGTGTCAATAGTTTAACAGTTATAAAAACAACTGTATTAATATGTTAAAATAGATTAATGTAATTACATTTATTTTGTTTTTCTTAAATACTCTGCCTTTCCTCAAAGCAGAGAGCAGCAAGAGCAATATAAGGTATTGTATCTCATGTAACAGTCTGAAATACATATACCTTTAATTTTTATCGAGTTCAATTTTAAACTGTTGTTTCTTTAGATGAAGGACATGTTAATTTGAACTGAATCGTATCTGTTAGCATTTTTCTTACATTTACTAATTGATCACAACAGGTCTCCTACTTTTCCAAAGCAGCCAGTGTGGGAGGTAGATCTATTTCTTGTTGTTCAGAATTACTGGAAAAGACATGTGAATGTCACACAAATGTGACATAAACAAGAAATTCTCCTCCTACACTATTCAGAATATGTTCTGAAAATTCTGAAATATATTGTTCATGGGGAAATTTCTGGAACTGCTGACATTTTCCAGCAATTGGGTTTAGGAAGGAATTTTCATGTTAAAGGGTTGCCAAAACTAAAGAATGTTGTTCTCCTCCCCACCCCACCTTCTTTGGGCAACATCAAGTTTATTTGGACGCAAATAAATTTGTATTTTATTGTAAACAGTTCAGAGTCACTTAGGGGAGATGGGAAGTGTAGAAATTTAATAAACAACATAACAATAAATTGCCTACATTTTCTAAAACAACTTTAGACTAAAAAGTATTCTTTAAGGTCTTGCTGCCATAGTCCCAAAATAGTGACACAACATTTGTAATCTGAAGTTATCTCTTCTCATTCTGATTCTGTTTATCAATGAAGTGTCTTAGAGACCATTATAGCCCATTATTTTCTCACTGGGTCAATTACTTATAAATTAAAAAAAATGATAATGATAATATTGCCTAAACAGATATTATGGTTTATTTTGAAAAGTAAGATACGTTGTGCTGATATACAGAATTATAGTTTACTTTTGACCTCAATCTATCATTGTTTTCTTGCTACTTATATCCATTTTCTTTACTTTTTTCTCTTTTTCTTCTATCACTTACTCATTCTCAATTATCTCACCCCCCAGATTTTCTCCTTCCCAGTACACCTTATTAACAAGTAACAGTGAAATACAGATAGTCTTTCATTTCATTATATTTTTCTTATCCATTTATTTGGAAATAAAGCCACCTATCTTTGTGTTTGGACATAAAGAAGGAGAGGTATATTTCCTATTTCTTTTCTCTCAGTTATTCATTTTTTCCTCTTAAAATGCAGTCTTTTCTTCCTCTAAGCATCTAGAAATCAAAGTGCAGCCTCTTCACATGCTGCAACAAGGCCATTTATACTACTCATGCATTATCCAGGTATTTTGATGGAACATGTCATCAAAGGTAACTTTTTCTCCACAATTATTGTACAGAATGGGTGTTAGCTTGCATGACAGTTTGTTTTACTATCTATTGGCCATTATTCTCTTTAGTCCAAACAATAAGAAATAATTTCATTCAGGAATCATCCTTCTCAATTGCCAATTCCTAATAACTGATTTTTTAAAGTTCAAAAACTTGTTTTTGTGGTTTGCCTAACTAAGCAAACTGCTCAAAATAATGCATATTGTAGTCTTTTATAATTTGCAGATGGTATTTTCCAGGTGAGCTATAGTCTCTTCCCTCTTGATTTCTTGTACTGTTATGACTATCTGATTCCTCATGATGTACCCTTCAGTAAGTAACAAAATGGAAGACTTGGAAAACTACAACCAAATACTACTTTACCTCATCTGAACCATCTGCACAGTCATAATCACCATCACACCAGAATCTTGCAGACATGCAGTCTCCATTTGAGCAGTGAAAATCTTTCTGAGTGCATGTTTGTGGTTCTGAAAAAAAGAAAAATTATCTAAAGACTAATCCTTTCAACTGCTTGTTTCTCTCAGTTCTTAAACAGGAAGATACTATATGTTGTTACTGAAATATAAATGATGAAAGGAAAAATAGGAAGCTGAGGTGCTATGCAGGCTGCCTTGAACTTTTGATTGAACAGTGGGATACAAATCCAATATAGGAATAAATACTCTGCTTCCACTCTTGTTCCTCTACAACTGATATTTGCTGCTTAATGTTTCCAACTCAGAAAAAATACTGAGTTTTCAAAACTGATAGCCTTATAAATTTGTTTTTCCTTAAATATCCTATCACCTTTTAAAGCCAATAAATTAACGGCCATCATCACATTTTATGATTGAATTCTACACATTATATGTGGATTCTGTGCAAAAAATTGCTTTCTTTTGCCTGCTTTAAATCTTCCTCTAATCAGATTCACTTGATAGCTCCTGGTCCTAGTGTTTTAAAAGAGGAAGAAAAACATATCCTGGTCATAGATGCCGTATGTTAAAGAACTAAAATTCTTACTTCTTAAAAGCAGAAAGAAAGGGGGTTGGCACAATTATTAAAGAATCATGGGCCCCTGCTACTCCATATGAGGTGAATTCATCCCTGTTACTACATCTCAGGTGAATTAGGCTGAATATATATTTATTTCAAGCCATCCCCTGAAATTTATAGTCAAGTGGGGAACACCTGAATCACTGGTATCTAAGTTGAACACCTTAGCTATTATGTTCGTCTTCATATGCTGTAATTATAATTAGGAGAAGGAAAACTGGAATTTAACCCCTGTATGGCTGAAATACAAAAATGACTTGGGATGCCAAAAGCAGGAAGAAAATGCCTTACAAGCATTCTAATAATCTGCTGAAATCAAGACACCTAAATTATTTTTTATGATTTCATTTCTTTCTGCAAAAAAATCCTGTCTCAATCCATAGAAATTCCAAGTGATTTACAAAAAAATAAAATGTTATAAAACCATAATAATAAACACTATCCAATTATTAAAGTAACAGTGGATTATTTTAAACACAGTTTCATTATAGCTTGATATAAGAGCATTACAATATTGGATTTTTTTAAAAAAGAATTTCAGCCCAATTCCTAATGTGAAAATTTCCTTGTTCCCAATTGCTACACCATGTTGTGTCAACAATTCACATTATCCTAATTGTGACATAAACTGTACTTTAAACCACATCTATTGATATTCGAATTAGTCCACCCCAAATCCCAATGTACATGCATTTATTCTTCTTTACACAACATTGCATTTGCCATTTGGTTGACCATTCACCCAATCTGAAAAGTTCCTTCTGGACATTTTGACGGCCATTTTGTTGGTTGAATTGTTTGGTATCCTCTATAAAGCATGTCAGATCACTGTTTACTCCTAAATCAGGATAACTGAACAAAATGAAAATCACTGGTCTAAGCACAAGTTCTTGAGAGTTTCTATTTACTCCACTGGAAAAATTGCTAATTTATTCCTATTGCTGTGTCTCTAACTAATTACAATAAAAAGGCGGGGGTGGGGTGGGGAGACTTCTTTAGTCATAACACAAAAGTTTTTGATAAGGAACTTTATCAAAGACTTTGGAAAATCCTCTGATAATTTATAGGCTTTAAAAATGTGGCAAGAATTGCTGTATAGTACAGCTGATTTATGTGTAGCTATGATGAAATGGCTTCTAGTCTGCAATTTTAATAATCTATTTTGGTATATTAGCAAAAATACATCAATATATTTAGAATTTACCTCTTCAACTATTTTTGCTATTGTAGATTAAAATGGCAACACATTAGTAATTGATTTACGTACTAGGACTTAAGTAAAATATCTCTGAAGGAGCAGGGATGGCATTTACAGTGGAGATTGCCAAACAGATGCTGGAATGTGGCTGGCAAAATTCTCTGGAGAAAGGAGAGATTGTGAGATATGTATTCCAGAGAGCTGTTCCTCAGTAGTAGACTTCAGGAGCCATGGTCAGTTAAACAAGCAGCTAAGAATCATGGGATTCTATCTAAGCTCATAGTCATAATGTAGCTTCTATGGACAGAAAGCTTGACTAAGAATCCTTTTGAATAATTTTGTAATGCTTTTTAAATATTAAGAACATTCAGACTTCCAGTTGATCTTCTGGCATCGCCAGACACAGGGAGGAATGCTCCATCCCTGTTCTGGGTATCTACCTGACTGTGGGCTCTGGTGGGAACCAGAAATCACCCTGGAAGGGCGATAAAGCAAAGGAGGTCATCCAGTGAGGTTGGGGAGTGCATGCAACTCTCCCGGTGTACCCCCTAGACATAAAATCATCTAAGCCACGACAGGAAGAAGAGGTGGCCAAAGATGGCCACTATGAAGCCACAACAACCATGACCAGCTACACATGGTGCAGGACAGGAGATTGAACAGTGTTTTGTCTGGGTGAGAAGAAATCCTTTCTTATATTAAATCTGCAACCCCAAGAAAGTATTTAAAAAGAAAGCTGTCTCCAAAGCATTTGGACAAAAAAAAAAGGGAAAGCTTTACAATGAAAGATTTAAAGGGAAAGGCATCAGCTGATTATTTAAACTTTGATTTTAGAACTTGAAGGGGTGCAGAATACTGAATCTTTTAATATTAGGAACTTGAACTAAAAGTGCCATTTGCTGATTGAAAGAACTTATTGTACTTGTAACTTGGAGTGAAAAGTGAAGCGACTTATCAAAACGGATTAAAAACATTTAGAAAATTGCTCTAAAATTTGGTGTGGAAAATAGACTATTGCGAGGGGATGGAGTTGTTATTGCAAGAAATAAGGGAAGTGTGGCTGGACTTAAGAAATGAATTCAAGATCACAAGGAATACAATGGAGAATATTATGCAAAAAAAGATGGACAAGACAAGCAGGAAGAGGTGGAAAACAAAAAAATAGACCTAAAAATGGAAATGGGGATCCACCAAGGGTTACAAAAAGATCCAATATGGAAATTATTAAAAGTGGCAAAAGGGGATGTAATAAGATAAGAAAAGATTACCATAAGAGAAGTTAAGAGGGATTGGAGAATCAGAAAGTTCCGTTTGGGGAGGAGGTAAAAATAAGCAGACATTTTGGAAATCAAACAAAGTAAAAGGGCAGAGAAGGGTGAAAATTAACGAAGAAATAGAGATACAAATAGAAATATAGACAGAAAGGAGAATTATGGGAGACAAGCAAAAAAAAGGATAATTAGAATATTAAGAGAGTTAGGGATGATGGATAGAAAATAATTTTTTGTTTTCTGTACTTAAACAAATAAGACTTATGAAATGTAATATTGTGATTTTGAACTTTGTAAAAACTAGGATTACATATTGAGTAACCAAATAATTAGAAGTATAAGATGAATGATTATTGGTTAAATAATGGAACATTGTATCATATATAAAAGTGCTACTATATTGGGAAGTTAGGTAAGATTATTAATTGTAATAATATATGATCGATATTATATACTAAATTGAATGACATTTAGCTGCTGAGCTGTTTATAGAAGGATATGTATGATATTTTTCACTGTTAATATTTGTTAATCATAAGTGTTACTTTGAGAGATTTTTGTGCACCCAATTATGTATGATTCGATGAAAGAGGTCATGTAAAAAATGAAAAAAAAAAAACATTGACAAAGCAAGAACATTCAGAACAACAACTTTTATCACATTTACTGGGTATTTTCCTTAATGAAACATGTTTTAAGTGTAACTATTTATTTTTTAAAAAAACATTTTGGAATAAAGAGCAAAAGGGTATTTAAAATGTTGATTTTGGAAAGTTAAAAATAGACTAAAGGTCCAGACAGATTTGAACTAAAACTTTGAAATTAATTATAACATCTTTCCTATGGGAAATTATTGTTTGGATTCCTTATTGGGGAAAATGAGGAAAAGAGGATGGAAACATGATAAAGGTTGGCCCTTAGAAATTGCTAGAATAAATTAAAGATTACAATTAAATGAGAATACTTAAATTCATCTTTTTAATACAGAAGTAAAATATGTTAATATTGTAAAATATTTTAATATTAGACATTTTTAATGATACTTGTAAATAATGGACTCAGAAGTTAATTTTAAGACCATCTGTCACAGATGGAGTGTAAATGATGTTACAGAGGAGCAAGCTCTACCAGACTAGATTGAAATGAGTTGATGTGGATTTAAAAATGACAATTTACAAAAATTATTTGGAAAAAAGATATTATATTGGACATACAAATGAAACCAGTTAATGTGTTAATAATTAAAAGGGACATAGAAGTAATAAACCAGAAGAGTGAATTGAATGCCTTTTATATACTGGATTTACAAAAACAAAAACAAAAAACAAAAACAACTGTTAGAGGTATTTTAAGTATTCAATAATTTTCTGAGAAAAAGAAAAGAAATAACTGAAAAGAAATAAATTCTTGGCTATTATTTACCCAAGATTGTTAAAATTATAGGGAAAGGAATATAGAGATTATCCTTCCCCCATTTATTACCTTTTAAGTTATTCATAGTGGAAAATACACATAATAATCCTTCCTCCTCATATTTTCCCAATGAGCCATTAAGTATGTTAAAGAGAAAGTGACTGGCCTAAGTCACTCAGCCTGTTTTTCATGTCTAAAGCAGGATTAGAATGCACAGTCTCCTGGTTTCTATGCCAGTAACTATATATTATATAACTATATATTATATATTATATTAACTATATAGTACACTATACCAACAAAAAATTAGACATAAAACCCAAATTGATTTATTTCATCAAGGTTAAAATAGATATGTAGTTTTATCTGGTAACCTTTCATGGACTTTTGCTTAGTAGGGTTTAAGATTTTGTTTATAGTTAAGAGATGAGATATGGGAAGAAGAAATAATTTATTGTATTTTAAAAGAAGGTAATACATTATTAAAATTGTTTACTGTTGTGATGCGCAGGGAAAATTTATGTATATTTGATCTTTTGCAGTTTCCAATTTTTTAATTTTTATTTTTTAATTCTTTTTAATTTATATTAGTTTTTCATGTTTTCAATTGTAACCTTTCATGAAATTATTATAAAATTGGGAATTATTTAAGTCCTCATAATATTTTAATGAGGCTAGAATATTTTTAGAAAGGCTAAATTATTAAAATAGAAAAACTAATCAGCAGATTTTATCTTTAATATTAATCATTTATCTGAAGTATAAAGTAAAATAAATGTCTTTTAAATATAGCAGAAACAGAGACTAAAATAGTTTTCCCCTTTTTTGTAGAATGATTTACAAATTTACAGTCCTATGACATTACTTACTGCAGTTTTCTTCATCAGAATTGTCACCACAATCATTTTGACTGTCACATCGCCAATGATCTGGAATGCAGTTGCTATTCTTGCATTGGTATTCATGAGGGCCACATGTCTTTTTATCTGTCACAAAAAATTATACTATTTTTGTTAACGTACTTCGAGGTATGCATGACTAGAAATAAGAAAAATGCATTGCAAATTACCAGTTATCACATTTAAACCACATTTCAATTGTAGAAGCAATAAAGCACTAAATAAAGAACAACATTGCAATGCAAACTTTATAAGGAGAAGGGGAGAGAAAGAATAAATTTTGGATTGAATCTTTTCCTAATAAATAAACTAAATTTCTAGCTTGCATCAATATAATTTAGGTAAATTTTGGAACAAAACAATTTTGCTCCAGTAAAAACCCTAGATAAAACAATCTATTTTGGCAGAGAAATGCACTAAGAAGTAATACAGCAAAATGTGTCATCTTCAATCTTTCATGGAATTTATAAATACATTTGACAGAATGTTTTATGTATGTAATTAATGTTTAATTAATATTAACATTATGGTATTACATTATAATCTGATATTCTGTTAGCAAAAGTAAGGAGCAGAAGCAAATGATCAACAGTAAGATGCATGAATTCAGTTACAAGTGGCAATGAGTGCACAGCTGGAAAATCTGGTTAGGGACAAATCATTAAGGACAAAATCAGACTAGAAGTCCTCCAAGGACCCTTCCAACTCTGTTATTTTGTTATTGTGGTAAGAATCAATCTATGGTTTCATAATCAATAAACAAACAATATTCTGATTGATGGGTGGCCATATAAATTAGAAACATAAATGTTATAAAGCATTATAAGTAAAATGATTATTCAGGCTGATAGCCAATAATGTTTCTTTTCTAAATACACTATACCAATTTTGAATAAATAAGAAAAATATAGGAAAATTTAAATTATTTACAGAACTTACCACAATTTGCTTCATCAGACCCATCAGCACAGTCTGGATCCTCATCACACACCCACAGTTTAGAAATACAGTGTTTTGTGGTTTTACACTGAAAATGGTCAGGAGAACAGCTGTTTTCCGCTTTAAAATAAAAGAAGGAAGAAGTGTATTTATAAAATGAATTAAGATGATCAGTCGATATCAAGAGTTTTTAAATTCCATATATTGTTTTGAATGCCTTTTTAATGCAACTATTGAAAATAAACTATTACTTCAAAATAATTTATCAAAGTATATTCAGCAATATGCTTTACTGGAAGATACAGTACTTTAAAGAAAAAATACATTTGATTAATATAAGGAAACACTAATACGTCCTTTTCTGATGAATTTAAATCTATTATTAACTGACATACTTTTTTGTGCCTTAGAGTCAGTTTTTGACTTAGGGCAGGGGTGGGCAATTACAGCTCCTTCATGACTCGTGGACTTCAACTCCCAGAATTCCTGAGCCAGCCATGGCTGGCTCAGGAATTCTGGGAGTTG
>JAEANM010027530.1:0-10527 GCA_017656035.1 Myanophis thanlyinensis | reverse complement strand
TCAAGGGAAGCCCCATGTAGAGAGCATTGGCGTAATCCAGACGGGAGGTCACAAGGGCAGAAGTGACTGTACGAAGAATGCCCCGATCCAGAAAGGGCCGCAACTGGGCAATCCTACGGACCTGATAAAAAGGCCCTCTTGACATGGAATGACCCATTTACTAAATTTTTATGCCACCCACCTGTCCCCTACAAAGTGACTCCTAAGCAGTTTATAAATTATACTCTTATACAGTTATTTTTACAACCCTGTAATCCCTTAATTCGGTATATATGGTAAAAACACATTTATATATATTGTGCTGAGCAATACATATACACTAGAATATTATTAGAATGTTTAAGACTATAATTGCATATTTACCTCACAAAGCTACCGATCCACTTGTTCGAAATATATATGCAAATTAATTTATTCATTCTACAGTAATGAAGTTAATGAAATATGAATGAAAATCTTGTACATATGGCTGTAGCTATAAATGACTTGCAACCTGACTTGGCAAAGGCTCATACTGTTAAAAATTTTCAGCAAAATAGTTCATCAATTTCTGTCAAAAACACTGTATATTAATAGCCTCATTAAGCTAATGTTTAAAGACCTAGTTCTTTATAAATACCACTTTAATTAAACAGCAGAAACTAATTCACAAAGGATAGTATAATCTATTGATAATAATTACCTGTGGACATAATGTAGCTGATGTACAGAATCAATTGCTACCACCATTTCAGCTAAATAAAAGCGAGCCATTTCTTCAGGTAACCGATCTTCAAACTTACTGAGCAAGGTAAGCAGATCTCCACCAACATAATAATCCATAACGAGGTACTAGGAATATAGAAAACAATTTTGATAGAAATATAAATATGCATTAAATATAACAAATTGGATAAGACCAAGTGCAGCTTTCTCAGTATAATTAGGAGAGGGTAAATCTGGGAATAGGTGCTTTTTATATCCTCCATTATATAACACCTCTTTCAAAACCTTTGCTCAGTCCCAATATTTTTTTCTAGCGAAAGACTATATTAGAAGTACAATAATGCTGGAACAAAACACTACAGACGTGCCTTGCTATTAACCAAAAATATTCAAAATACAAAAATAAAGCATAGCAATATCTAATCACTTGAGAGACCGGAGTAAAACATAAATGTCATTCTTCTCTTCAAAGATATACAAAAAGGCAACTTTAAAAGTATAGTTAATTTATATATATAGTTAATTTATTAAAAAAATCCAATCCCATTAGTTCTTGCGGTCACACACTACTAAGATCTGATATATTTTGACTGTAGCATTTTTTTAAAAAAGGAATAAGATAGGCAGATGTTGGAAGCTGTAATTACATTCATGCATAATATTCAAACAAACTTTTAAAAAATAATTGGGTCACACTACTGTAACGATTCACTAACTTCTTGTGCCATGAGAAGCTGGTCAATTGTGCCTTTTAAATCTGCTAGAAGTAATGTCACATGCTTCAATGTGCTTTCTCCATTGTGAAATTGTGTGCAGATAATGTAGAAGATACACCTCTTTGTCTATTCGTAGGAACAATTAACAACTGTTTGTATGGTGGCACAGCAGTATATTTGCCATTTAACTATTTTAGTTATCAGTTATCAGTAAGCAGTAAGTTACAAGTAAACAGGTAAATTAAAATTATTGGTGTTATTGTTGGGTAGACAATATATAAACCAAGATTGTTACTTTAAGGATTGTTACTTTACCTTTAAGTGCAATATAACTTTAAGGAAAGTGCGATTGGCTGCAGCTTCAATCAAGCAGCAATAAGAAGGAGCCAGAATCACTTGTGATTGTGGGTTACTGGATGTGGGTTGTTGGTTATTGAATGCAGGGTGTTTGTTACTGAAGAAGCCTTGTGTTAACTAGCATGTATACTGTGAGTGTTTGCTACTGTTTGCAATCCCTGTATATTTGTTACTGGACTTTGAGAATTGGATTATCCCTGAACTGAACTGTTTGATGACTGACTGACTTGACTATGAATAAATTCGGACTAACTGATGGACATTGCTAAACCTCTATTTCCAAGAAAGTAAAAACCTATATTTTTCTACTCAGTGTATTTGTATCTTGGTTTGTGTATTTTACCACACCACTCTCACAACGTTCCGCCATGTATTTGTTCTCCAAACGGAGGACCATCCTTAACAGACATTATGTTCAAAGGTTACTTTTAAGTAATACTCACTAAATAATTTTCATCCTGGAAGGCGTAGTGCAATGTTGTAATCCACTGATTATCCCCATTCACCAAAACATCCCTCTCTTCTCGAAAACAAGCTGTCTAAAGGATAGATAAATATAATTATTATAAGCAAAATGCAGAGTCATTTAGAGTTCTTTTCATTTAAACAATAATATCTGAAGATATAGGAAATAGGACTGCCATATAAAAATTATTTTTTCATTACAACTATAAAAATCCAATGCAAGTAAAATGTGGCTAAAATAATAAAATTACTTTCAAAATCATAAAAGTGTAGCATTAGTTCTTGGAAAGCTACTATTAAAAACATAGCTACATAATTTCAGTTAAAAGTATAAGTAAATAATTATGTATTAATGTCCTAAGTCGGGGTACTAATATCAACAACACCATATCCTGGGTTGCCACATAGTAAATTCTGCATGAATAGTAAATGAAACACTATCAGAACAGTATTCTTCCTCTCTCCTAATTACCTTTCATATTATTAGGAGACTACATATTCTGAATTTACCAACAGTTGGATTCATTGAATGATCTGTATTGTACTGTTATGACAGAATTAATATTAGTGACAATCAGAGCCCATAATTAAGAATCCAACCAGAACTAAAAATAAATTTTAAAAAATGTAAAAAAACCTCAAAGAAATGTAACAGCTTTTTTTCCCAATTAAAATCAAACCAATTAAGTACTTTTCTGGTGTATCAAACATCTTTAATCATTTAATGTTATGTTCCATCTTGATTTAAACCACTACAAGAGGCAAAGATCAGTAAGTGATAGTTGTCTTCCCAAACAGATTTGGCAGGATCAAAAAAGTTAGGAATACAATAAGCATTTAATTTCTTGTCAAAAAGCTGACTTTGTCAATCATCTATTGGACACTGTGCAGATAATTCTAATCCCAACAGCATGAACCAAACAGACAAAAATGGATGCCCAAATTTGGTGTATGCAAACTTTTATGGAAAGTGGTTTTAAAAACAGAAGGGATTTATTGGAAATGTAATCTGCATGTTGTCCTCAGATCAAACAACTATTTGAATGTTTCTAAGATGAATAATCACATGTTTTGGATTTTAATTCTATATTAAAAGCCCCATAGCAAAACAAAACCCAACAAAACAAAAAACTAAAAAGCAGGGCAGAAGAATAATAAACCTGTTTTACAAGGTGATTAATATAGACCAACAGAAATAAATTATGAAAATGAAAACTATGACAGCAACATATTGTAATATTTCATACTCTTTCAAGTTATATTGCATTTAGAAATAATCTGGATTTTTTTCTTTCAAGCTTGTCAGATTCTAATTAAAAGAGAAAACCCCCACAAATTTAATAGCCACTTGACCATTCCTTGAGTCTTACCTCTGCTCTTTTCAGCATTTCCCATTTATTTAATATTTTCATGGCAAATACTTTATCTGCATTTCTTAATTTCACAACAGCAACCTGCAAAAATTAAATTATTTTTTAAAAAATGGGCATAAAATATTAATTTCTCAGAATGCCACTGCAGATGCATTTATAATCCCACAATTTATTTTAGTTATAAAAATATCCAAGTAGTCCTTACTTAATGACCAGTTGCTTAAAAACCAGTTGAAGTTATGATGGATCTCCCCAGAGCTACTTACAACCCATTTGAAGTTTTCATGGCCACACACTCTCACCTCAATTGATCAATGATCACATTTTGGGTATTTGGCAACAATTTCACATTTATGGTTGTGTGCAGCATCCTGCAATCAAATGACCATGATTTTTTATGGCTTTTGCCAGTTTCCAGAGTTTACTTCTGATTTCTGGCAAAAAACAACAACAACCCATTGGGGAAAATGAACCTATTTCTGTGTTAACTTAACAACCAGTCTTCACTTAATGATTGCTACAAAAAAGGTCATAACATTGCGTGATGACCCATTTAATGTCCAACATGACTTACAATCCAGGACTCAATTACAGTCATACGTTAAGGACTACCTGTATATCAACATGGTGTAATACTTGTAGTTCACCAAAACAGACAGAATATATTATGATTTTTAACATTCTTGCTATATATAGCGGAACTTAAAAATTTGTGAACCCTCCTGACCTTTCTGCACAAATATGACTGAAAAATTCATTTGTTCCCCACAAAAATCCTAAAATTAGATAAAAAGAACCCAATTAAACGAATGCCTCCATTATCGGCATGCTATAAGTATCCCTCAGCATTGTTAATCAGCCGCAAATGCCCACTCCTCTATGCCAAGGCCCTCCAACCAGCCTTCTAATATAGCTGCCAGCAAACTCTACAAAGGAAAAAAAAATCCATTGGGGAAGAAATGCCAACAGCAAAGAGAATACACTACACAGAGTGGCCACAGAAACAGTTAAGCGCAGTCGGCATCAGGCCCAAAGGCATGGCAAACATGGTTAGCACAGCCAGGGTAACAAGCATGGCCCATTATCTGGCCCTTTACTTCAGCCTCCAAGACAGCCCGAGCAGCTTCAAATCTAGACCCAAGCCAAACCAAATCCGACCTTAATCCAGGTAATTGCCAATTGAAACTTGTTGTACAGCTATACAACATAAGAGGACAATCCGTCTGTGGTTCCTGCTGTCTCCATTATACATAAACCTTTCGAAAAGGCTCTTAATCCCTTTGCCCATCTGGATTTCTGTACACAAAATTATATGTGTGGAAGCAAAAGACACATGGTGACACTGGTATGTAGGGAGATTTTTATTAAAAGCATAGCCACAGGCATAGCTGTCCTTTCAATAATTGACTTTCAATAAATATAATGTAAAGTCTTAAAATGAGTGACAGGAGAAAAAAGATATGGGGAACTTTTATTCTAAATACAACATTGATAATTTTTCTTGTTTTAGTAAAACTTAATTCTGAGAATAACAAACCTAGTTATTCCAAAGAAGTATTTAATATATTAGCTTCTAGTCCAAGCTTGAGCTCAGATAACAAGTTCATCATACTTTGTAAGACAAACTTTAATGGTAAATTGTCTTTTAATGTTTTATGATACTCTGACATGTCAAACACACACACAAAACAGAATACAGTACCCATATAGATATGACTTGCGAAAGTGAGCTTATTTTATTTTTATTCAATATAAAAAGAGAAAAAAGAAACATGGTGGGAAGCCTCAAAAGTACACATTTCTCATAAGCAAAACATATGTTACATTACATTTTATTGTAATGTATTCATGTAATTAATTAACATTTAATTAAGGTTTCATAACAATGGGAAATTAAAGTATATTTATAAGTAATATATTTAGTTATTTAAAAGATTTACATTTTCTTCTATGAAAGCAAGTCATTTTATTTATTTTTCTAGAAATGTTGTGCACACACAAAACAAAATGATGTTTAAATTTAAAAAAAACTTTAAAAAATTAGAAAAGACAATCCTAAACAAGCTTTAAAAAAAAGAAGGGGAGAGAGAGACTAGTTATGCAGAGCTATACAGAGGAGGGTCTATGTCCTAGAAATTTTGTGTCTGACCAGTTTCCCTTACTTTAATGAATTTTCTGATAAGATGCCCAAACACAAGAATAAAGTATCATTTTAGCCATTTCCTTTTTCTTATTTACTAAGCTTCAATCTCTAAATAAACATGGTACTATTAATTGAAAACAAACATATACAAAAATCAACAGGAGACAAGTAATTAAAATCAGGATTAAAAAAATAAAGCTGAAAATACAGTGCTTCAACTTTACAATAAATAGAGAAAATACCATCACAGCCTTCAGCTGAAGAAAGAATTATGGATGCTATGGTAGGGAATGGAAGGATTTGCTCACATCCTCCACTCCAAAGGATAATTAAGGCCATGTACTGAGCACAGTTCAAAGATTCTAATTTATAGTTAAACATATATTGTCTGATAAAGCTTGATTGGACAGCAATTTTACCTTGATTCAATCCTACCAAATAAGCTGTTAGTTGTTTTCAGGCTTTCTTGCCTTAACTAATGCAGCTCCAGTAATATAACTTATATAAATACAACTGGGATATTTCCTCTTTGTCTTTATTCAAGAAGGGCAAATATTATTGATGTACGAATTTTCTCTATTTCCTCCTAAAAAGATATGTCTAAAACCTATATAGATTATTCCAAAATGATGTTAATTCCAGGATCAACTGTTATTGGTTGTCACAGTAGCAGCGTATGAATGATAAGGAATAACAAACTTTAATTGAACCCTGGCAAGACTGAGCAGCTCTGGATTCTGGGGCCCTTCATTTGGTGGTTATGACATCTTATGTAATGGCTGGGGTTGTACTACCCCAAATAGATCTGGTGCACAATCTGGGAATCCTCCTGGCCTTGTGACTCCTGCTCAAATAGCCTAGGTGTCCTTTCCAGTTTCATACTGTAAGTCAGTTGTGCTCATTCCTGGATCAGGAGATTCTGCTTACCATCAGTCATCCCATGGTCACCTCCTGATTGTTCTACTGTCACCTCTTGAATGAATGATTGCAATGTGCTCTGTGTGGGGTGGTCCTTGAAGAACATTTTGGAAGAACGCTTCTCTGACATGACACCTGACCCATAGAACATTATTGTCCCTAAGGCGCCATCCTTTACATCCTTCCAGAATTCCCTCAAAATATAGTTGTGTCAACAGGTTTAGGAATCTCAGGGAAACAGTGAATTAGTGAGATGATCATACTGATATATCTTCTGTTTTATTATTTTTATTTTATTATTCTATTTCTTTACTTATCTTTTTATTTCTTCATTTTTTATTGTTGTAAGCTGCCTGGTGTAACCCTATGGCGAGATAGGCGGCAAATAAATTTAACAATAATTATATCCTGTGACAGTACTTCCAAACACCATAAAACATTAACATCTGCCTTCCTAGATCCTTGGGAAAGACTAGAAAGATGGACAAAAATGCCAAATCCAATCTGAATATCTGGCTGACTGTGTGAGGAACTATAATGGCTGCATTGGCCACAACAATAATTCTTTTACTACTCTGCTATTAATAGTACTGATCCATGTTTTTAATTACAGAATTGTTGCTTTTGTTTTTAACTGTACTCTATGAGACAAGCAACTGTATACATTAGACAGACAGATAGAATTCTTTCTTTCTTTCTTTTATCTCCTAAAACAAATGAATTGTTTTGCTATTTTCAAATTTTAATTACTCCAAGTTAATGAAGAATAAGATAAAAATCAAACAAGAGTTGAAATGTCATTGCATCAAATACTTCCCTAAGAGCTAACACAGCTGTAGGTGGAATTCCATACTTTCACAAGGTATTTGGACAAGGTATTTGGAGCCTATCCTTCTCCAATCTATAAGAGGTTTCAGTAAGTAAAACCTGCAACTCGAATAAAATGGAAGAAAAAAATATTTCATTTTCACAAGGGTCTAAAACTTTATGGTACTGTGATTCCTCTTAAATAATGAATTTGTGTGAAATGATAAAAATAATAAAAATAATTGATAAAATAATAAAAGTTTCCTCAGTCATGCATGGCTGAACTGGGCAATTCTGTATTCAGGTCAGCAGGACTTCAAAGGGAAACTGGAGCCTGTCACTTGTTTAAGGTTTTGCTTTGATGTTAATTCCAGGACCAACTGTTATTGGTTGTCACAGTAGCAGCGTATGAATGATGGCTCATAGCATCCTTGTATTTTTGAATGGGAAGCACATAAGAGGCATTGATAAATTATTCAAATCTTGAGGATACTAGATGATAGACAATAACATAGACAACTATTTAATCAACATAAAAAGAGAATCTCTCAACAACATTGTAAAATAACTAAGGCAATCAAAATAACTAAGATGGTTAAAATGACTAAAAGGCAATTTTAGCCTTTTGAAATTACTTTTCTTCTCCCCATTGGTACTATTCATACTTCCATTGCTTAGACTACTGCTGTAGACCAAAACAACATTGTGAATCAACATAACTCAGTCTCAGTACATTGAGCACTTTCACACTGAACATGATAAATACTCAATTACAGAGATACAATAAATTGTAAAAAATAGAAATTATTTCTATACTTCAAACTCATGAAATCATAGCTTCTATGACCAAATCTACAACTAGAAGGTAGGAATGCCTCTTAACAGTAAGTGTTATAACTGGAGAACAGGAAATATTAACTTATATAGAGATTATTAATTTAGAATTATAATAACTTAATTTAGTAGCCCTTACACTGCTATTTGTTCCTGTACGTCATTAGAAACTAATGGACATACTACTGACATAAGCACAACTTTGGAAACTGTAATTAAGATATTAACCGATTTCCCTATGAGGCAAAAGTCATGACGAGTATGAACCAGTTTTTTCCACTGTATTGCTCAAGAAATTTCATCCATAAGTGTGCATGCTACAACCAATATATATCAGGCACATAGAACAAAACTGACTATCATACTTGCAATCTTCCCCCCCCCCCCCCATGCACAGAAACCTTATGTCTTGTGAGAATTCTTATTAACTTAAATACCGTATTACTGTATTACCAAATACTGTAATTCTTAGTAGCTACTAATCTTATTAGCTTAAAGCTTTGATCTAGACCTAGTAATCAATTAACCCTAACCTTTCTTTGGGTCTTTTTCCACAATTTTAACACATACTATTAAACACTACAAGAAAAAAACCAAGTGTTCTGAAGTGTCTATTATTAAACAATCAAATTAAACAGATCCCAGCCATGTAGTTTTGGTCTTCCTCACCCAAACGGTAGTACTGGGTCTCTCTAGAATATAAAATGCTGTAATAACAGCATCCATCTCTAAGAAGATGAAAAAAAACATAATTCTCATGACTCCCATATTCACAGGAGAGGAATGAGAGGTGTAATAGTAGATCTTAACATTGGATAAATCCTACAAGTAAAACATAATATGATCATATCTGAAACAATTAAGATGTAATACACTTTAACACAAGGTATTTCAAAATGGGTTAGTTCAAATTCTGTTTTCTCTCAACTGGAAATTTATCTACATCATTATTACACACACACACACACACGATAGCTGAAACAGCAAACAGAATAGAAATGTAAAGTGATAACCACATACTTTCCCTGGCCTCTCAAAAAAGTCTGCCACAGTGATTTATTAAAACTGAATATTTAATGTTTTTAGAAGTGTGTTTTCCTCCATGAATAGCCTGTTAAAAAATCTGTGGTATGTGCTGATATAAACATTTTGGTTTTAGTTTGAAGAAAAAGGAAAAGGCAAAATTCTTCTTCCATATTTCCCACAAATAGTTATTGCCATCTGGCTTACTGTCAAACGATTTCTCCTTCTTACTAAGTTAAGTCTCTTGTGTATTTATACATCAACATACTTGCCTTTCCTTCTTCAAATATTTTCATGGATGAAGATATCTGAGGGAGAAAGAAATCTAACAGATCCCTATAGCTTCTTGTGCAGAATTTTTTTTAAAAATGTAGGAAGTAACCAGAGTATTAGCCGTTTTGCATTCATTTGGCACGAACAGTAGCAGATATGCATTGTCTATCCAGACTAGCACAAACTGTCCTTGCCTTGAACTAAAGTGATGAAAAATTTGACAGCTGTATGCAGTCCGTATTCTAAATTAAGAAAAGGTTCCATTCCTGCACAGCAGACTTACTTTCTCTGTAAACTATATCCGTATATGCAGAATGAAAATTACAAGAATAATCATTAAAAATCAGAATCCATTCCCTCACAAACCATTTATACATTTTTCTTATATCTCCAAAGCAAACTTTATTTGACCTTGGAATCAACTTGAAAGCAATAACTTAAGGTTTTCAGTTGAAGTTCATGCTGCTGTTAGATTATAGATTATTTTTAGGGAGGCACATAATTATAGAGGGAGTGTAGCAAAGTCTTACTATTTTTTTTCATACTTCCTTAGAATTCTTCAAATGACCTTTTGGAAACAATCTAGAAGTTAAAATCAATGTTTTTATTAAAAAATAATAGTAGGGACAACTATATTGTTAACTGAATTTTTGCCAAACTTGAGTATATTGTTTCAGAAATCAAGGCTTGCATCAAGAAGAAAATAAACAGAATGCTGATCTTAAAAACATAGGTTTTATGTAGTAACTAAGAATTCAAGTACACGTTCTCAGAAGGAAAACTAGGTCCAAGCAGATGCTATCAGCATATTTTATCAAAGTAAATTTTGTTGGATTATATCCTGTCTTTTACCCCAGAGCAATAGGCAATCAAAAAAATAGACCAATGAGTATTTATTTATTTATTTATTTAT
>JAEANM010027527.1:0-10527 GCA_017656035.1 Myanophis thanlyinensis | reverse complement strand
TCAAATACTTTGGCCACCTAATGAGAAGGAAGGACTCACTGGAGAAGAGCCTAATGCTGGGAACGATTGAGGGCAGAAGAAGAATGGGATAGCAGAAAATGAAGTGGCTGGATGGAGTCACTGAAGCAGTTGGGTTGAGCTTAAATGGACTCCCGGGAGATGGTAGAGGACAGGAAGGCCTGGATTAACATTTTCCATGGGGTCATGATAGGTCGGACATAGCTTTGCAACTAACAACAACAAAAGAAATTGGCTGTAACTAAGTGCTTTACTCTAAAGTGCACCACCATGTCAAGAAAAAGAAATTGGCAAAAACCTGGTAATGTTAGGGAATGCCTGATTCACAGCATTGGAGCAGATCTACTTTCTCATTAATGTTTTATGCCTATTGCTAGGATAATGTCTATTGGATTTCATTCCCCAAACCACCTTAGCTGATATATGATATTGCCAATATTGTGATTATTTAGGTTAGTAATGACCATTGATAATAACTTCTTCTTTTAGAAAAAGATTTAGTATAATTCTGTGTGATTCCTTTGTTCATGTTACTTGATAGATACAACAAAATCTATCAATACCAATATTTAATTATAAATATTGAAATTATTACAGAGTTAGTTTCGATTGCCCAGTCTAATTCCCCTTTATTTACAATGACTCATAGCACTGTAAATGATGAACTTATATTTATATATGTATGCTACAACTCTCCTTGTATAACCAGACAACATTACTGCATGTATGTACATATAGATGATTCTCTGTGGCGACCCCTAACAGGAACAGCTGAAAGAAGAAGAAGAAGTACATATAGATATAGTTCAAGTTACTACATATACAACACATGCATACACATATTAGAATACAGATTCTAATAAGGAAATTAACACAAAATGTTCAGTATTATGAAAGCCGATTATAAAAGGAAAGCAGAATTCACTCCATCTATTTTCTTTCTTTGGTTTTTTTTTACTGATGCATATCAAGAAATTCATTTTATGTCAGACCCCCTTCCATACAAGGAAAACACATGGTAAGATCTGTAGGGTTTCAAAAATCTCTTGAGGAAAAAAGAAGAAAAATGAAAAGGTACCTAAGCTACATATAGAAGTAGAAATATCCAGTGTTCTAACAATTAAATTTCTAGCAAATGTCTACATCCCGCTGAATATTTCTCTGTCTTCCATCAGAACCTCAGCAGGAAATCTCTAGGATGCATGATGATAGATTTTTATGCCAAACCCCTCTATTCTTCTGACGCATATCAGAAGATATGGAAGAGGGAGGGGAGGGGAGGAGAAGGAGGGAGAAAATGCACCAGGCCTGATGTTAGAGAAGCTTATTTCCATTCCAGTGTGATATTAGCTGTGCTTTCAAAAAATCTGCAACTGGAGAATGTCAAGTTAGAGAAGACTGCTCTAAATGATTAAGTAAGTATTAACCTTTTCCTCTCTTTTTATTTCTTATCTCTAAGTCCAATTATTTACATCTTGTCCTCATTGTCTATCACCAATGATAAAATCAATACAAGGCCTTAAGTTTTCACTGTAATGAAAATAACAATTATTTGATTTTTTTCTATGTGTAAATAAAAAGTTTTCCTACTTTGCATACATGTCTTACCTGCTTATAATTTATAGAAAAAAATATAGAAAAATATAGAAAAAAGCAGGTTACTTTTCTGTATATCTGGATAATTTATTTACATATTTCTGGTTTTAATCTATTGTTAAACACATGTTTTTATTATTATTTTTACTGTTCTTCAAATATTAACAAAAAATCCAAAATATTAAATAAAATCACAATTCAATGACATAATCATTAAACTTACAAAAATTGGAAAACCAATATAAAATTAAGAGAAATATTTCCCTTCCTAATACAGACAAAAACAAGATAATTTACAGAAAGAAATTCAAGGAAGGAAGGAAGGAAGGAAGGAAGGACTTGTATTCACTACTCCTGATATCAAAGGGATACTGCAGGGCTAGTATTATATACTGGCTGAACCAAGAAAAAAATCACAAAGGTCAGGAAATGAAGATCTTTAGACCAACACTGCTGATATGGAATCCTCCAGAATAGTTTCTTGGTGAAAGAACCTAACAAGTTGATATCCAATATGATGGATACCCATTTTGCAAGTATGTTTGTCCTTTCTTAATCTCACAAAGAAAATAAACATTGTTAATTATTTAGTAGTCAGTATTAAAGTAGTAGTCAGGGCCTTTTCCATATCTGTAGTGATGAATCCAAGTACATAGATAAATAAGAAAACATTATTTGAAGTAGACATGAAGCTATGAGTTTTAACTATGCTTTAGACATGAAACTAGCTTGCTGAGTTTGGGCCAATCACTTTTGCTCAGCCCTAGGAAGAAGACAATGGCAAATTAGTTTAGAAAAGTGTTGCTAAGGAAATTGCATGAACTTATACATGAAGACACCAAGAGTTAAGGCTGACCAAAAGAACAACAACAAAAAAGAGTTAAAGAAAACATAAATAATGGATGGGGTTGATTGTAGTGAAATTTGGATTTGGTAAGAAAGTGTGATCTGATCAGAAAGTTCCTGATTGGGATCTGGGCTTTAAGGTGTCCTGGAAAACTGGCAGTGTTTGTCACCTTGTCAACCTTAAAGTATGTTGCCATCAACTCTCAGAAGTCCCCATTCTTCCAAATACAGGAAATTCAAGTCCACATATCTACAGTACAATAAAAAAATCCTATACCAAAACAAAACAAAACAGTAAAATAAACTTCCAAATTACTGCAAGGAAAAATTCATGAATTTCATAAAATGATCAACTTGTTACATTTTTGCTGTATTATTGTAACTTATGAACATTCTCTTATTTTGTATTGTTTCAATATGTACATGCTCTCAAAATAACTATATCAGCTTTGAAGATAGAATAAATCCCCCTTTCTTTACAGTTTTGAAATATGGTAGTAATTTCACAGTAGTCAAACCATTATTTACAGGTGAAATGAATGCAAGTTTAAAAAGGGGGTCCATTTCTCTGTGAATTTCATAACTTCCATAATAACATCCTCCTTGAAAGATGGCTAGCCTTGCTATAGTCTTATTATAAAGTGAAAAGAATTGAGATCTAAATGTAGTTGTCCTTTCTATGAGAGGATACCGTATGTCTTAACTATGACAGGTATTGCTAAATAGAAGTTACATAAAAACCATGTTTTGTGAATATACAAAAAACATGTCATCCACTGTGAATGGCAGTGTATGTCACTCTTGTCAACCTTAAAGTATGTTGCCATCACCTCTCAGAAGTCCCCATTCTTCCAAATACAGGAAATTCAAGTCTACATACCTACAGTAAATTTGTCAAGGTTGACAAACTTGGCATTAATTAATTAATTTATATACCGCCTCTCTCCCAAAAAGGGACTGAGGGCGGTGTACAACCAGCTAAAAACAGGACATAGAATAAATAGCAACTAAAAACAAATTAAAAATTAAAATTAGATGGTTGTCAAATTAAAAATTATAAAAATTATAAAATATAAAACAATTATTACCATCCCCAAATAAATTAATGCTGGGCCAGACCAGCCTGTTTGAACAAATGTGTCTTTAAACAATGTAGAAACATAATGCTGAACAGGCCTCACTGCCAAAAGAAAGGCTTCTTTTGAATAAGTCTACTAACCACAAGCCAGATGCATTAGTTCATCATTGTTTCCCCTCTTTTCTTTTTTGAAGTTGCACTACAATTGGCTATATTTTGGGCCATAATAGTGATCTGCTATTCTGAAAAGTAGATGGGTTGCGTCTGAAATGCCAAGGCCAGATCATTCTCACCTAATAGGAGGTAGTAGAATAGGAAATCTTCCAGGGTTAGCAGAGGCAATTCGAAGAGAAATTGCCAACATATAGGTTGATTGAACCATGACATTCCTTCATATGAACTGGAAATATGTGAATGTAAGGTAGTGACTTCTCTTTAGTGCCTTTAGTGCTAGTGAATTGGGTTTGGGGTTTTTGAATTTTGAATGTGCCTTTATCTTATTATTTATTTGAGCGTTCCGTTCACATGGTGGATAGATGATATGGTGTCTGACTTCCACAAAGCATTTATCGCTGCCTTTAGAAATATCAGCAATGGTCAAATCAGCAAACTTTGAAATATACAGTCTCAAAAATAAGATCTCTCTTTATTGTTTGCTCAATTTGTAAGTGTATGGTATTAAGCAGTGGTTTATTAATAATTAATAAATTTGAAAAAAGGGCAATGGAGGCCATACTTCTAATAACATTATATATGATTGCTAAAGATAAAAGAAATACTTAATAGCAGCCAACTAAAACTAATTAAAGTAATCCCATAAAGGTTATATATTCATCAGTTACACTTTTATTGTTGCCAACACTTGTGTTGTCAGCCACACCATTCCTTGGATTTTGCTCCCCATATCCAGGTCTACAATGCTGCTTACTTATATTTATATTGCTATCTTATATTGCTACCATTATTTTCTTTAGTTTAGGTAGCTAATTTCTAACACCAGTGTCTTATTAAGAGCTAGGAATTTGGTGCTCAGTAAGTTGTTAACCCAAAGAAAATGTATTAAAATAATAGAATGATAAATTTAAATTCAATTGCACCAGGGTTTTTTTTGTTCAATAATGTTTTTTGTAGCAAGAATGACTATTTAAACAGCTATTTTTGATTAAATGCATTCTTGATTACTCACACTTAAGTTTTAATGTCCCTTTCATTTCCTCAGTCTGATCTTTTGCATTTGTCTTCCATTTGTTTTCTCCCATCCATTCCATGTGTGATTGTTTTAAGGTAGAAAGAATAGGGCTGAGATAATAACATGTGCTATTTCAAATGAATGTTATTAAGACATAAAGTGTGTGTGTGTATATGCAGGTCTAGATTGAGGAGGAGAAGTAATAAGATGGATCCCAAATGCAAAGAAGGAATTGTAACTATAACATTGATCAAATAATGGATATTCAAAAAGTAATAAATCATGGAGTACATAAAAGTGAAATACACATTTAGAGATTGATTACAAAAATATTATATGTGTTAGATAAAAGTTTATCCTCTGCAAAATAGCTTGGCTATTTACAAAGCCACCATGATGAGAGCTGCCACGTATTCAATTTGACTTCTCCATGTCTAATCAAGGACTGAAAGGGAAAGATCCAAGTTTCTATATTGTCCAAACTGCCAGATGTGAACCCTGATGTCAAAATCCTCCTTTTTAATACAAATTCATCACTTAAGCAGGTATAAGGGATTGTTAGCAATAATTAACCTTTCTGTAGCCATGCAATAAAAAGAAAGATGAATGTATATATATATTTTCTTTTTATTTCAGTGTGGAATTGAACAAATACATAGCTAAAGTTTTCTAAACTATAGGTGGTCCTGGATTTATGACCACAATTGAGCCAAAAAATTATGTTAATTAGTGAGAATTTGTTAAGTGAGTTTTGCCCCATTTTATGACATTTCTTGCCACAGTTGTTAAATGAATCAATGCAGTTGATTAGTTAGTAACACATTTATTAAGTCAGTTTGTCTTTCCTTTTCCATTGAGTTTCCTTTTCAGAAGTTTGCAAAAGATGATCACATGACTCCAAGACGCCACAGTGATAATAATTATGAACCAGTTGTCAAGCATCTATATGTTGATTACATGATCATGGGGATGCCGCAAATGTTGTAATTGTAAAAAATGGTCATAAGTCACTTTTTTTCAGTGCTGCTGTAACTTAACTAAATGAACTATTGGAAGTTGAGGGCTACCTCTACAGTCATATCTTTTTTTACTATAAAACTAAAGTTGAAAAAACATCCTTCTTATTTTTAGTCATAGGAGTGCATTTCCTTTTAAACAGTTATTTATAACAATATCACCATTTTTTTTTTTGAAAAAAAAATTGTTTTCTTATGCTCTTATCTTACCATGTTGGTCTCCAGTGCTATTATACTGGTCACCTCTCAATAAGAAGTAGTTATTTTCCAAAAGTATTTCTATTACCAAGAGCCTTATAATTGGAAGGCACTCTGGATTAAAGATAAGGATACAAAACTAAAGTTACCATCGCAAACAGAATTATCGGGAAATAGGTTCCATTGATCATAATACTGCTATCAATTGACTTCACATGCATAATATTTATTTATTTATTCGATTTATATACCGCCCCCTCTCCCGAAGGACATGTTAATGGTGCAAATACAAAGGCTGCTCGACCACAAGAATATGAAATACTAGTTGTACCTGGAGCATTGTGTATGATTCTCAGAAGCATATTTCCAGAAGGATTTTGACAGGTTAAGATTGGAAAGGGGGTGACCAAGGGATCTGAATGGGGCTTAAAGAACATGAATAATGTAGGAAAATGAACTGGGCTGAGGAATTGGGAATGTTACATTTGGAGAAAAGAACACAAAATGGTGCTATGGGAAAATTGATCAATAACTGTTTTCCATTGCTACAATCTAGGACCAGAAATAATGGATACAAGCCAATGCAATCCAGAGGTGAAATTCAGCAGGTTCTAGCAGGTTCGCTAAAACCAGTAGTAAATTTTCTAAGCAATTCAGAGAACCAGTTGCTAGAAGAAATCTCCTTTTGTTTTTTTTCCACTTTACAGGGTTAATCCAGTAAGGAAGGCAGGAAAAAAACTTTCTGGTGTTATTTCTAGCCTAAGAAGGAGGGAAGTGGAACAGTCATGTTACAGGGAGCTGAGGTCAAGAAGGTGCAGGAGTTTAACTACTGTATCAACAGTCCAGTGTGATAGGGAGTATGGAAAAGAGGTGAAGAGGTGAGTGCAGGTGGGTTGGAATGGGTGGAGAAAGGTGTCAGGAGTGTTTTGTGACAGAAGAGTATCAGCAAGAATCAAAGGAAAGGTGTACAAGACAGTAGTGAGACCAGCTATGCTGTATGGGTTAGAGACTGTAGCAATGAGGGAAAGATAAGAGGTGGAGATGAGGAGGTTAAGGTTCTCTTTAGGAGTGACCAGGATGGACAGGATTAGGAATGAACACATCAGAGGGACAGCTCAGGTTGGCTGTTTTGGGGAAAAGGTCAGAGAGGCCATACTGAGATGGTTTGGACATATGCAGAGAAGGGAGAGTGGTTATATTAGTAGAAGAATGTTGGAAATGGAGCTACCAGGCAAGAGTTCAAGAGGAAGGCTAAAGAGGAGATATATGTATGTGATAAAAGAGGACATGAAGGTGATTGGGGTGAGAGTGAATGATGGCGAGGATAGAGTTGGGTGGAGGCAGTTGATTTGCTATGGCAACCCCTAACAGGAACAGCCAAAAGAAGAAGATGTAGTACTTGAAGAGAAGCTTTTAGTAATGTAGTGCAGTGTATTCTAGTGTGTCTGGGCCAACTTGCTGTGGCCAACTTGCTGTGAGTCAACTCACATGGACAACTCATCACAGGGCAACTCACTGCGGGACAACAGTTACAGTAATATAAAAGAAATACTGGAATAGAATCATTAAAGAAAGGATGCTAAAGGAGGGACAAAATGAAATGTGAATGACAAAAATAATACATTTGTGTAACTATTTTAAGTAATTAAATGTAACTGTTGAATTGTCCCATGGCAAGTTGTCCCATGGTGAGTTTGCCAGGGTGAGCTGGCCACAGTGAGTTGACCGTGGGACGTTGGCTATAACAAGTTAGTGATGGCAAGTTATCCCATTCCGTGTTCTAGCTTTCTCTTTGCCCAAGTTGACTATTATTGCAATCTTCCTGTGGAAAAGTTGTTTTTGATGTTATTGACAGATCTATGGATATGCCTTGTGTAAAAAGTGAAAACACCTTATGAATTGCTTCTTTTGAAACTGGATCTTGGAAGATAACTAGAGGAGTAACTACATTTCAACTACTCTGCTTCCAAAATGTATTTATTTGTCAGGCTTTGAAATTTACTCACCTCTTCTGTGGTGAGTTTTGGCATTTTAAAAGTTTAATTTATGTGTTTCTTTATCTAAAAGCCCTGGCATGCATACCTGTCAGGTTTATGCATCCTAATTGTAAAGGAGTAAAAGAGGCAGAAGCTGCACAGATGCTGGCAGACCGGCACAGAAGTCTTTGGCAGATTTGCAATGGCTTTTGTCCAACCATTTACTCAACAGATGTTGGATGTGAAGAAGACAAAGATCATGCTTAGTCTCAATACTGAAGGAAAACGTTCCAGAAGGAAAATTCATTTAAAGGACTGCTGCATTCCTCACATTAAGAATAAGCAGAGTGTGCTAAAATAAAAACGATTTGCTACTTATCCCAGTTGTTACATTTGTGCCCTTTCACTGCAAGGATAGTTTGGAAGTATAAATATAAAAGTGACTTAAGGAAAATGCTTCACGCTACTCAGGTATATGAGATTATTTGTTTTCCAGTTCTTCAACATGTAATATTTGGCTATGATTATGCAGAGATCATTTCATTCATTTTTATGAAATCACTATTCAAAGCCATAATGAAGGGCAAATGTCTTAAAATTGGGACAATTTTTGAGCAAAAGATATGTCCCACCTTCATCATTGTCATCATCATCATCATCATCATCATCATCAGTTAAAAACTATGTAATGTAAATAAATAGTAGAGTCACCTATATACAGTATGTTTATGACTTGCTTTTTAATGATGCTGAATCCACAGTGTCTGATGGAATGCAATCCAGATTCCCAGGAGAGAGAAAGTATGGTACATTCAAGAGGAGCAAGACACATCACAGTTTAGACAATTTGTTTAGGGGAAAGTGGGTGAAGATAGCTTCTTTATAATAGTTCCCAGTGTATATACTTTATGGTGTAAGTAGTTTGCTTTACTTTGGCAAGATTTCTATCGATGGATGAAGAGCATTAAAGGAAAGGCTTAGAAGCATCTCAACTTGTTTTTCTTGGTTTTTGCAGCCAGACACAATAACTCTTTCACACATAAAAGGCATGTGGGAATGAGCTAATTGCCACCTTGCTTCACTGAAGAGAATTTTATTACTTTAAAGAGAATTTAAGTGAACAATAGGGACTGAAAGAGAAGTTACTCTTTGAGACCAGATCACTACACTTAGCTAAAAGATGTACCATAGTTGTTGAGTTTGAACTGGAGCTTAAGTTTATTTGTGTTTCACTTACTTTCCCTATCCTGTGTATTTGTCAGAACACTACTATGTTTTCATGACATCAAACAATTACAATAAATTTATGGGTTGCAGATTAATGCTGCATTTACTCCAGCAAAAATACTGAATCAGTTTTGTTATACCTCTCTATTGATGTACTTGGTGAATTAGAATAATTAGATGTGGGAGAAATAGAAAAGCAACTGGGGAAACAAGTATAAACATTCCTAGTTTCTTATCATCCCTAAGGTGTCGAGCCCTATTAAATTCTGCAATAGAGTTTCTATTACAGAATCAATGCTTTTGTCTCCTTTTTACAGTACAGATTTCATTCAGATGTTTCTCCCTTTGACAAATTTCCTTCCTGTAGCAGTATGTATTTACAGATCAATCTATCTCTGATCCTTCTCAGTTTTTCATTTACTCAGTCATAAATCTATTATGTCAAAATTTGCATCTTTCTGTGTTGCTGAGCACAAAAAGGCATGATTTTTCATATATGATCTTCAAAATGGATATATTTTATATGTAACTTTCCATGATCTATATCTTTTTCTCTGCAATTTTAGACCATCTTGCTTATTTCAGTAATATATGAGGCTTATTCCTAATTGAATAAGTATGGTATTGTAACATTGTTTTCTTGCTATATAATTTAATTATTCGTATTATAGAAACTACCGCCAGAGAGGTCTTTATTTGTATTTCTTCTCTGTAAGATTTCCTATATATTACTCTACGCTATATAGAAAATTTCATCAGCAACATGTTTGAACAGAAAAGCAAACCAACCAGATGTTTTAGGCATAATGCACCAATCCCTAAGGATGTATAACTCATAATTTGCAAGTGATATTTGCTGTGTGTAAAATGTAACAATTTAAAAACCACAAGTCTAGTGGAAAATTCCACTAGAGTAAATAAATTCAACATTTTCCAAAGTTATGGACATTAAAAATGGATTTCCTATATCATTTTAGTCAAGATAACAGGATCTTCTTTTGTTGGAGCAATGATATTACAATAGCTCCCTCTAATATCAGATAAACAGAAGGAAGCAACCATTTCCACAAAAAAAATTGAACAGACTTAATAGATTAATCATTCTCACAGTACACACCTATATCTCTGGCAATCTATTTTAGAGAATACAAATTGGCTTTAAATATCCTTGATTACAACCCTTGCCCATATTCTGGCAGCTTCATTTAATAGGGAAGAGGATGGATGACTGTGCTTCAGCCAACTCTATTCCCCATGTATAAAGCCTAGTTTCTGCTATTATAATTCTGGAAAATTACAACTTCTATATGGTTTGTTTTTAGAAAGGAGAGACAGACTTGAATTGTGAACAAACAGCTCTTTTTATTAATCAGACAGACACTC
>JAEANM010027526.1:0-10527 GCA_017656035.1 Myanophis thanlyinensis | reverse complement strand
AATAGAATAGAATAGAATTCTTTATTGGCCAAGTGTGATTGGACACACAAGGAATTTGTCTTCCTTGGGTGAATGGTTGTAAGTTGAGGACCACCTGTATATATAACTATAAATACAACTAAGTTTTGACTGGTTTTACAATTCATGGCCACCTACATATGAACCAACTATAATTTTACTATTTCTTAAGAATAAAGACAGATCTGAATAAGTTGAATTCCTGATGTTGCTCAGTGTTTGCTATATTGTATTGAGCAATTGTTTTGGGAGAAATGTCCATGATTGAACTGCATCTAGAACACAATGTTCTATTCCCATGTTGTCTCACTAGTCTTTATGCTTTGATAGCACTGTACATTAATTGTCTAACTGCCAAGAAAGAATTATTCAAGTAGAAATTTCTGGAAACAGATTTGCAAATTATGAAGATAGAAAACAAACACTTTAAAATGGTCATTTCATACTTTGTAGAACTAATATTTGTGAATGCTCTTATAAAATCATGACAGGTATAGTGAATTATAAAATACCAATTTATCAAAAGGCTATCAGACATTGCCAACAAATGATAAGATAACCAGATAACCAGATAGATAGATAGATAGATAGATAGATTCTAATTTTCAATTATAATATATATGCTATCTACTTAACTTTTCTCCTGCTTGACCCCCAACTCCTACAACTCCTACATTATAATTTTTAATTAAAAAAACTTGTGCCAACCAATAGTAACACCAGCTAAATAATTCTTTCCGCTGGTTGGTATTTTCTTTTGGGAATTTGTTGTATTACATTTTGCCCAGTACAACTGAAAGTTCTTACCCAATATTCTTCGTGCTAACTTTAGAGCTGCTTCAACTGGATTTTCTTCAACAATCTCATCTAAGATCCCCAGTTTTAGTGCTTCAGTAGCTGGCACATGTTTACCTAACAAAAATAAATATTACTTTTTCACTTAGGATTCATATAAATTCCATCTTCTCTTTGGTGTATTATAGGTAGACTACTTTGAGCATAGACCATGGGTCTCCAAACTTGGCAACTTTAAGACATGTGTACTTCAATTCCCAGAATTCGTCAGCCAGTCATGGGAAATTCTGGGATTTGAAGTCTACAACTCTTAAACTTGACAATTTTGGAAACTCTAGCACTAGACCAAATTGGTAAATATTTGATTCCATAATCAGATGTTAGAATAGCATGCTAAAACAATAGAGAACAGGAAATCCACTAACATCATTAGCAGAAAGGGGTCAACAAGGCAGTACTGCCTACTACATTGTAAGGCACAACTGACCTATGTATCCTATAGGTATCTTCTATAGCAGGGATCTCCAACCATGGCAACTTTATGACTTGTGGACTTCAACTCCCAGAATTCCTCAGCCAGCATGCACAAGTTGTAAAGTTGCCAAGGTTGGAGAGCCCTGTTCTATAGCACAGCAGGCTCCTAAAAAATAAGGATGCTCATTATTGGACTGCTGTGCTGAAACATTAGAATTGATAACTAACAAATCAGCAGGGATCAAGTGACAGAAAAATCAAACAGAACATTATAAAATAATTGGCTCTGGCTTCGATTCTCAGTTTTCAATGTCACTCAGGGATCAACTAAGTGGCTTTTTGATTGTTCATACATTAACATCACACTAAACTTTAGATCACAAAACTGGTGGTCCTGAGTTGAGTGGCACAAATAAGCTGTCATGGGTACAAACTTTAAAAAATATAAACTATTAAATAAATATTTAATTTTTTAAATAAAATATGATTGTAATCAATATAAGGCCAAAGCAGTACCAAAGTTTTTAAAATATTATCCAAGAAATTCACTGTTTCACCTTGCTTATGTGAATGTTGATTATATAATAAGTCCAGCAATGAGACAGAATACAGCAATGCTGTGACAGAACAGTGCTAAATCTAGAAACATTCAGAAATCATTTAATTGCACGAGAAGCACCGTTTCTTTCAAAATAAAACTGAAAGCCAAACCTAATTTGGAATAATAGAACTCCCAAAAATACTGCAGATTTTTCAGTCTTCTTTGTAGGATTGTATATAAAAGTCATATTCTTAAAAGTAAGCTGAACTTCCACTATCAACACACTCATTTTCAGGTGCACATCTTAGTGAAAAGTCCATCTAAAATGCTGCTAATTTATCAGAGCTTTTCTAATTGCTACCTAAGATTTGTTAGCTAACATTTCAGACGATGAATCTAAATTTTTAGCTAAAAAAGTGTAAAGCATGTTTTTATGTAGTCATGCGATCCTATATTTCTGGAAGGCATATTCGGTATTACACAAAAACTGCAACATATATAAATATGCCATATATTATTTGCACATGACACATGTGTATTTACAGATGAAAGAATTTACCTGTGATGATCATATCAAGTGCAGCTGGTACCCCAATCAATCGTGGAAGCCGCTGAGTCCCACCGCCTCCAGGAAGTAAACCTATTGTGACTTCTGGCAAACCAACTTGAGCCTGGAGTGAGGATGAAATATTTGTAAATATTTACAATATATAGAACATTTAACATTTTCTCCTCTAACTTTTTTTTAAAATCTGCTCTATATAAGCCTATATGCGGATGTGTAAATTTGGAAAAGATCAACTAATCTGGGGGAAAGTTGTATTTCAAAATCCTGGATTCTCTATTCCTTTTAAAATTTAAAATTATACATTATGATTGGTGTATCATCATGCAAACTTTGATTCCTGGATCAGTAACACAATCTTACTTATTTAAGAGGGTTCCTTCTGTAAAATAATTTTATTAAATTTTACAAAGCATAAACATAAAAAATTACTTGAACTAACAATAAAAATAAACGATAAAGAAAATAGAAATAGAAGTGTGAAAAAGTATAAAGAAAAAGAAAGGAAAACACAAATTTATACAAAGAATGAAAAACAATTCCCCTTTTAAAAATTTAATAATCATCAAATCCATATGTTAAAATTTGATTTTTCTCCATTAACTGCAAAATTTCCACAAAGACTTCCAACTATAGATGAATTCCTTCAGTGATTCCAGTTCTGTCAACTTTATTAGTCATTCCTCTACTGCTGGTGTCATAGGCCTTTCCAAACTGAGCATACAAAAGTCATGCTGCTATCATCATGTATAACAATAGAACATTCTGATTTTTCCACCGATTTATCCATAAAGTCTAACACAATTTCCAGTCTAAATTGTACATTAATGTTTATCCAGTATTATTGAACTCTTTTACAAATCTTACAAAGGTGATAAAGGATTCCTATTCAAGTTGTATAGCTCCCTCATTAAACCACTAACAGATTAATCCCTCATTAAACTATAATTTAAACAATGGATTTCCTCATTAAATTAAGCAATAATGTAATAAAAAGTGTACCATTGCTTGTGACTCATGAAATTTCAGAAATGACTGAACTACTGAATAACACAAATAATTTCTTGAATTGTAAAACTAACACAGGGCCTTAATATTTTTCCATTGTTAATGATGGAGCTTATTATAGACAATTTCAAGCTATGTATCTAGATGTATTTCATAATCATAACTTGATTATGTATACCTGAACTGTCTGTTAAGAGAGTCCTATAAAGGCTTCACAGTGTAACTACTTATAGACTTGTTCCCGCTATATTGAGCATTTTTAATTCCTCATAGTTTTAGCAGGAGAATATGATACACACATATATATCTCCTATTCATGAAACTGGAATTTAAAAGGTCTTATCTTTAACTGAAACAATTCTCCAGTAGAAAGTATGCCTCGCAATCTTAGTATCCCCATTTCTCTTGTATTCTTTTTCCTATAAGAATCCTTGTTTAGTGACCACATTGGAACTGACACCTTGGTTGTTATGCAAAGTGAAACAGTGACTGTGTTTATGATCTTACTTAAAGTTTTCCTTTGCTTTATAGAGCTGTGAAAGTCATAAAGAATTGACAAGTCATGCAAGAACTGACCATAAAGTACGTTTTCAGCACTGTTGTCACTGGAAATGGTAGCTAAATGAGGCAGTTGCTAAATTCAGACCTGTATTGTTCTATAATAAGTATCCATTGCCTCGATTACATATTATACATTTTATAAGAACTTTTTTGATTCAGTTGAAATTATTAATCTTATTGAAATAGCATCCACAGTAAGCCACAATGATACCATGCATACAATGGCACAATCGTGCAAACACAATAAAGTAACTGCAACAGGAAATATGATATACATCATAATTCTCCTGCCTCCAGCATCCATAATCTTCTGTTTCTTCATGTTGCTTTCTGGGATTGATATCTTTAAATTTTTAATAGAACATTTTATAATTCATAGGCATTTGGTTGGGAGAGATACACAGACATCAGGGGGCTCTAGCTGACATATAGGTTGAAAGACATCTTACCTTCATGTTCGCAATCCTGTAATGACAGCCCAGTGCCAACTCCAGGCCTCCTCCGAAAGCTATGTCTTCAATAGCAGCCACAAATGGTTTTTCACTCTTCTCTATGAAAGCAACTACAGACTCTAAACTTATTCTATTTTTTTGAATACTAACAGAAAATCCTCTGATATCAGCACCTAAGAAAATTGAACAAAATCCATGATTGTTTCAAATAACTGCCCCGTTAAAGCCTTGTGCTAATTAGCATAGAACCAACATGTACTGAAGATTGGCATACTTCAAATAGGGAAGGTAATCATGATGAAATACAAGATTCCTGTTAGTATTAGACTCTCTGCTTATAAAAATCAATGGAATACAAGCAGGGGCATTTTTTCAACATTTTACTTGCTTTTGCAAGTATTTAATGTTTCCCCTAAATCTGCTATGAAAATTTGAGGAGAGAGTTAAGTGCTCTAGAAAAGATTGGGGTTCATTGAGAGAAAATTGCTCAAAATTACCTCCCTTCGGATTATCTTGAAGGAAGCCTCCTGCTGGCTAAGGAATGCTAAGTACATTCTACAATGTCCCAAAGGTGCTTTTTCAAGAGGCAACTGGACTTTCTTGTTTTTCTTTGAATATTTCTTTGAATTCAAAGAAAAACAAGGAAGTCCAGTTGTTGCTTGAAAAAGCACATTTGGGACAACTATGACCTGGATCAATGAGAATCTCCATAAGCATTTAGATTCTACAATCTATATGTATCTATCTCTGTGTATAAAATTACTTCCTGGAAACTTTTCATGATATATAAAATCATTATAAATAATAGCTATCACGACATTACAGATTTCTCATAATCTTCTAGTTGAATCATAGAGAAATCTACAAGTGGGCAGATAACACTAACGGTGTAAGTCTCATTGCAGGAATATTTTTTTTATTCTCTTGAATTATTTGTCCACCCCACCTGGGTATCTCTCAAATCTAAGAAAAAATGAAGAGAAGCATATGGGAAAATATCAGGCATAAATAAATAGCCCAAAAGGGGAGGGAAATAGATTTTTGTCATATTCGCACAATAAATTAAATTCTGTACAACTCAAATCAAATCAAATATAAAAAATAACCCCAGCACTGGACAACATATGCAATTTTTTGCAGTTCAAAAAAGCAGGACTATGAGAAAGAATATGGGAAGGCTGAAAATTGAAGTGAAAGTTGATTTAGAATGAGGAAATAAAGGGTGAGCTTTTTGTAGAGGTGCAGATATAGGGCAGTTGAATGAAGAAATTATGGGTGGAATGAACCACATTTCCCAACTCTTTTTTTTTTGAAGGAAAACAGACTGAAATATCTGATACTGTATATCTATAACCACAGAGGATACTATTGTCCAATGTAAATGTAAAGCAGAGAAGAAAATTATCTAAATATATGAATTAAAAATTCAACCAAGTGCTGCAGAATGACGAGATTCTGATCCATTGGGGAATGACCTAGTCCCATGATGGCGAACCTATGGCACGGGTGCCACAGGTGGCATGCAGAGCCATCTTGCTGGGCACACAAGCTGTTGGCCAACTTACCTCCAGCTGAGCATGCACATGCGATTGCACATGCATGCATGTGAGACTGCAGAGACCCAACTGGTCTTCAGGCATCTGTTGTGCATGCGAGCAATTGCAGCAGGAAATCCAGCTGGTCTTTGGAGCTCTCCTGCACATGCACACGTGATTGGTGCAGTTGCACATGCAGCACACCTGGAGGAGTCGTATGCAAGTGTGGATGGCACATGCAAAGCACATACTTTTCGACACTTGGTAAGTAAAAGTTTTGCCACAACTGAGTCCTAGTCTATTAATCATGACCTTATTGTTTGGGCTGTTTACTGTTAGCTTCTTGGTCAGTTCCTTGAGTGAGGAATTGTTTACTTCTGGACTGTTGGTCTCATGTTAATCTTGATGTTAATCTATGTTCATCTAAAAGTTGGTTGCTGGTGGAAAGGTCTTTTTATTCATCCACTGATTGTAAGAATGAACACTAAGAAGATGGAGGTTATGTAAGGTAGCACATTTTATACTGTGAGAGTGAGTATCACATTAGTCCACATTGAAGCCAATGGGCAAGCCATGGTTTTGGTGAAAGAATATTTCAGATTCTTTTGAGGATAGGATATCATGAAGCAAAATCAGCAGTAAGGCAAAAAAATGTGTAGCAATACAAAGTTGATTATAATAGAATTTCAACAAATGCAATTATTGGAACTAGAAAGTTTAAGCTATAGACAGTAACATATTTGGAAACAAAATATGATACAGAATTTCTTGGAATCTTTCAAAATCCTTCACTCAACAGTTTTTGAAGAAATATATAATGCTAGAGTAAATGTAACAGAAACACTGGCTCCTGTCCTACTGTTATTTCTTTTGAAAACTTCTGTAATACTTTGTAGCATTGTGTAATTTGCAGAATCCATTGTTGCTTGGATGATTTACCCTAATCTGTTTACTTGCAGATATGACAACTTGTAAAATTTTGTTTGGTGAGTCAAGGCCTGGTGGATGTCAAATAGAATTAAGATTCCATTATGTTACCTAATTTTATTTGAATTCTGTATCGTTTATATTGTCTTTAATGTGTATGACTTTGAATATTGCTCAGCAATTATAACAAAAACCAAATAGAATCAAAAGTTCTTACCTGCACTGAATTTTCCATTTGCCCCACAAATCACAACAGCTTTCACAGTGGGGTCACTATTTGCACGATTTACTTCTTGTTTTAAAGCTCGTAATGTCACATCACTAAAATAAACCAATCATTTACAGTGTAAGAAAAAAGATGCATCTGCATGAGTGTCAATATAAAAGAAAGAATTATTCAAGTAATAGTTCAAATAGGCTGATATACAAGACAAAATATTTATTTATTTATTTTAACATATCAAACTTACATCATCTATTAAACAGTGTGTTGTCTGTGTGCAAACAATTTGCTTAGTAATAATTATAGTTTACCATATAATATTCATTAAGTTAATATTCATTCTATACATCTTATAATAATAATGATTATGTTGTTGGAAATTAAGGAAAAAGAACAAACTGAATATTATATGATATGGGAGGTATTTTACTAATGGTTAGATAATAAAAATAAGAATTAGAAATATGGAATTTAATTAATATTATGAAAAGAAAGGAAAGCTACTAAAAGAGGACAACAGTAATCTGCTTGAAAGGTTAATCAATATTCATAAAACAGATTCATTCAGAAGTAATACCATAGTTTGACATCTCTTTAAAATGACTTAATATGTCTAGGTTAAAACAAACCTGGACAATTAGACTGCAGCAAAGGAATAAAGCAAACAATAATTTCTTGCTGCCTTTTCGCGATCATCCAGATTTTCAAAATATAGATCTAATAAGTATAGTTTAAGTCTTGAGTTCATGAGCTCCCACTTCATATACACTATCTATACAATGGCCTCTTACACTGATTATCATAACAAGGAAATAATATATTTTCAATTGTTAGAATCATAATAATATCTATGCCATTTTCTATTTACTTCACTTATCAAGGTAAAGAATTACCCAATGTATTTTTTGGTATATATTGCAACATTAAAAATTACAACAATCTTTATTTATCTTTCCCTGCTCCTGTTTCAAACCTATCCCTGCATTCTGATAAGGTTTTTCTTCTGTGTGGCTTAGACTTCTCTTTGCCTTTTGGTAAAAATTGTGTTTATTAAATAATTCATAAATCTGACACACTGTTAATACATAAAGATTGAGAAGATTAAAATTGCCACCAGAGGTAGCTATAACACTAGCAAGAATTTATCAAATATTAAGTGAAAGACTTGAATGAATTTTTTTCTCATTTCCAGGATTAATAGAAACTGAATGTAATCTCACAATCCAGATATTTGATGCATGAAAGATACCTGTATTGTAGATAACATGTTGCAATGCCTTTTTCACTGCCTAGTTTGTGCCATTTGAGTTGGCAGAAAACTGCACCAGCGTATTTTATTAGCTGTCTGCATTTGTGATTCCTATGTCTTTATTGCTTGTATTTTAATTCACTGAAGTCACCTGACTTCCATAACAAAATCTAACAAAACTTGAAATTGCACTTGGATGGTATTGGAATAAGGGAGAAAACACTATTTTAATACAGGTACACTTAAGGATAATTTAAGCAAGATTTAATGAACGCAGAAGAAACAATATATTAGACCTGTTTGTGAGTCACCTGCAAGTATGCAATCCACACCATCTGTTAAGCTGTAGTACACAGGATTCCTAAACTATAATTTATTATTGGCTAATTTATTATTCATGCCTTTTTTCAGGGCCCTGGAGATTAAAACTTTTCATTGTGTCCAGAGTAAGTTTGATACCAACTTCATTTAGTTATTTTGTAATCTTTAAAAAAGCAAAACAAAATCAAAAGGCCAATTACTATAAAAATGATTGGAATATCAGCTATGAATTATGAAACTTTGACAAGCTTTAATATGCTATATATGTCATCTGACTCTAGACTAATAGGTAATTAACTAAAATAAATTATTTAAAGTTAATTAAATAAAGTTAATTAATTAATAATAAAAACAGTTTATTTAATAATGCATAGTAACTGAGCATTTCATAATGGGATTACTGCTGTGAGTCAGCTGAATAGAATCCAAAGTCCTGAAAACACCAAGGTTTATATATTAACCAGAACTCTTTCCATGATAGATTTTTCCCCTGCATAATTATTATTGTGCCAACATTTCTATTTATTCTGAAAGTGGAATTTATATAAATTACCTCATTTTTAAATATAATTATTTTCCACATATTACTTTATCAGAAAAAATTGAAAGTGCAATACAGGCAATATTCTTCTTTTTAAAATTTATATTTAGTTATACCAATGGATTGAGTTTATTGTTTTTGCTATAAGCAGTGGAATATCAACAGTAGATAAATTCGTTGGAACTGGGCAAAATAGAAATTCATTTTTGCATATCTATTGGATCGCATTCCAGATTTAAAGCAAAGCAATGTACAGAATTCTCTTAAAATAAAAATATACAATATAATCTCATATGTCCCACAAGATGTTATTATGTAAAAAATATATGGATTAACTAATAGTTGTATTTAAAAGCTTTTTTGTAGTTTGAACTATTTGGTATGCATTTTTGGTGACAGGGACTAAGTTCAGTGGGGCTCATTCTTACTTCTGAGGTTGTGCATAGGGTGCTGTATTTGTAATCTTATGTATGGTAGCACCAAAATAACTGCCTAACCATGTTTCTATAAAACTTTGGGAAGTGACTAAGCACTAAGTAATGACAGCACTAATCTCTAATCCTAATAGCATTTTAAGAAACAAATTTCAGGAAAAATGAGATAAAATAAAAGGCAATTGAACAGGTACAGGATTAAAAAATATATAACTTCTAGATAAAAACTGTTGGAAATTGGCACTTTTTTATATATTCACAGGTAAAGTCCATGGAATAATTGCTGTCCTAGTTTAGTTAGAGTTTGGCTTTTGATGATTAGCTGATTAATAATTAATTTATTTGAAATAAAGTATTTTTTTCTTGGCATCTAAATTGGTTCACTTTGGCTGTATTCTCATATTGGGTCAAAGAATCTTAGGTAGGTGGGGCCGTAATATATACTGTTTTCAATGTTGTTGATGTGCTATTTAAAATTCAAACTCACTGTGCAACAATGAATTTTCATATTGTCTGACTCTGACTTAGTTTTGCTATTAGGGAAATTTGGAGCCCATGTGATGGCTGTATAGGCTGTGAAACTTTGATGCTTTCTCCCATGGCTTTATATTTGTTTGTTTGTTTTAAGATTTGTTGTAGATTTTTCAGAAAAACACAGACTTGGCTTAAGAACATACCTGACAGGTGGTATGTTTGCACTCAGTACACTGACTTTTCCTCCTCAAATCCAGTGTTCAGCACAGCTTGAATGGTTATAGTAGTACTTGGATATTAGTCCAAAACAAAAAAAATAAATACCTGGGCTATAGGCTAGAACAGGGGTGGGCAAACTTGGCCATTTTGTGACTTGTGGACTTCAACTCCCAGAATCCCTCAGCCAGCT